>MJUU01050652.1:33565-74309 GCA_002080025.1 Modiolus philippinarum | reverse complement strand
TTATTATATTTGTACTTTTATTTCTATGTATAAAGTAAAGAAACACACTTACTCAATAAAACATCATATTGCACAGTTGATCATGATAAATCATCATACTGCACACTTGCTTTGATTGACGTTTCCAGGCCACACCCCTTTTACACCCACAATAGATAAACCACGCCCCCGATGTTTGTCACCAGTGACTTAAGCCATGTCAATCAAATATAATAAAACAATTATGGCACTTCTATACTTGATCAATATGGGGTTTAACGGAGCGCAAAAGATAATATTGAACTCGGGGTAAACCCTTGTTCAATATTACTTTATTGCTCCGTTAAACCCCATATTGATCTCGTGGAAGTGCCATAATTGTATAATATCTATATATCGCGATATTTTTCAACATACTAGGTATACCGGTACGGTATCCAGAGTATTGATACATGTACATATCGTTTTTTGATTTCTGAGAAAATTTCAGAATCAGTACCACCTAAATTCTTAAAATTTTCTGATTTTGGTATGGAAAAGTCCAAAAAAGGACAAACAAATGTATTTAGCTACATGAAAATGAACACTCTTGTCTCACTTAAGAATATTTTGCTATGTTATCACATAAAATAGTTAAAAGAAGAAAATGTAATCAAATTTAGAAATCAGAAGATGATACGTATCGATACGTATTGGGATACACTTGTGCTGTATCGATATATCATGATTCAATATTTTATTGACGATACTCATCCCTATTTAATACATGCATTAAAGAACATAAAATTTTGTGTATTTCTGTTTATGCTTGTCCACATAGAGCACCTTATAATACATTTGGCTGAAGTGATGGTTCAATCTTCTCATGCTTTATTTCAGTGGCATTCTCACCTGATTTTGTTTCTTTATTTTACCTTGTCCTGTCGTTTTCAGTTGTTTTATATACCTCTTTATAGCCATGTTTTGTATCTTTGTTTTTGTTTTTTTTAAACATTTTTATGTATTTTTCCTTCTTTTGATTATATTTTGGGGACTCGTTTGCCAATATATTCCCTTCATAATACCATACATACTATTCAATTGAATCCATTCAATCACAAGAAATATATACATTATATAATATATAACGGTCTATCGTAGGAGCCCTGCATTAGCGTAAATATTCGCAAATCCGGGGAGATGAACAAGTTTCCACGTTGACTGAATTTATAGACAGTTTATTCATTATATAATATATATATATATATATATTAATATTGTCTCATTTCCAATTTTCTTTAGAAAAAAAAAAACAAAAAACAAAACTGTTTAAATTTTAAATACTCCCTCAAATCAGAAATTCAAGTCAATTTCAGAGCATGTTTTGGAACTAGTTATAGATACTTCATCCGAAATAAGATAAGAGTATATTATATCATAGTTCGTCTAATAGGCCCAAATGTATAAAATCTGGAGTAGGTCAGCCTACTGTTATTTCTATTACCTTTTTCACTGCCCCAGGTATATCTGTGGCCCCACTAACTGATGATATCTGTATTCCAAGCCCGATCCCTTCTTCTTTTACTTTTTCTGTCTTCTCTTGTTTTATCTCCGTGTCACTGTCGTCCGCGTCCAAATCAATAATTTGTATATCATCATCCTCAGGTTTTGCTGGTGCTTTCTTAACACTCGCCGCATTTTCTTGTAGCTTTTGATCAGTTTTCATTTCTGTTTCCTTCAAAGCTGCAGCTTCTTCAGACTTCTCCTCAGACTTGACGCTTTCCTCAACACTTATTTCCGAACTTTTCCCTGTACTTTCTTCGCTTATAACAATATCTGCTTTTATTGTGCATGTATCTTTACTCTTTTCAGCCTCTTTGTTTTCCTCATTTTCAATCACTGGTGTTTCAATTTTCTCTCCCTCTTGGACTTCCTCATTCTTAACTCCTTCCTCCTGGGTAACTTCAGCCACCTCTGTGTCTTTATCTATGTCAGGACTCAATTTTGCTTCATTTTCATTGCTTATCTCTCTTTCATTCTTAGCCTCATCATTTTGTTCTTTATTTTCAACCTCCTCCTTTGCTTCAACCTTTTCCTCTAATACCTCCATGGAGACATCATTTTCCCCTGCTTGTTCATCAGATTCTTTGTTGGCTAATCCCTCATCTTTAACCATATCCACGTCTTCTGAAGCAACTTCGCTGATATCAACATTTTGTGGGGTTGTTTCCCCTTGTTCTTCATTATCCTGCCCCATTTCTACACTGTCAGCAGTTACCTCCCCTGTATTGCTGTCTTCTTCCATATTTAGAGTTGTTTCCCCTTGTGCTTCTGGTTCCCTGTCCATATCCTTATTCAACAGACTATCTTCCATTTCATCTGTTATCTCCATACCCTCATCCCTATTTTCTCCCGACAGATTGTCTTCTTCTGTCATTTCCAGGTCCTCTGTCATTCTTTCAGGTTCATTAGTTATTTCTGTAGGAATATTAATATTATAAATAAAATTTTTTCACTAAAGCCATAAAAAAATTTTTCATGGTTCTAATCTCGCCCACCCCAATATTTTATTTTGATTTTTAGCCAATTTTGGTAAATTTCTTTTAAAAAATGATACCATTTTCACAAAATTAAAAATACAAGATAAAAATTTGCCCGCCTGTCAGCCCCAAATTTTCAGAAAAAATAGATGAGAATCTAGCAATAATATTATTTTGGCCTAAACTACATTATGATTGTATTCATTAATCTGAAAATTCATTTTCATTCGAGCTAACTGTGTTCCTATTGCTTGTAAAACAAGTGTGGACCCAAATTGATGTCTCGCCCGTCCCTTCATGGTCGCAAAATTATTGTGAATTCTCAAACTGACTAAATCAGAAAACTAAATATATTTGCTAGAAATAAGGGTAAGTGACAAAGGCAATAGAACAGANAAAAAAAAAAAATTAGTGACCACTGATAGATACTGAAAAACCAAACATGTTCATTAGACCGTGAAAATGAGGTCAAGGGCTAAAGCCAAACAGCAGGCTGTCATGTTCCATTTAAGACAAACCCAATACCAAATATTATTGACCTTACATTAAAAGATACTGGGAAACTTAACATGATCACTGGACCGTGAAATTGAGGTCACAGACAAAAACCATATAGCAGACTGTCATGTACTACCCAAGACTAACCTATATACCAAATATCATTGACCTTTACTAAGAAAATGACCTAATCACAAAAACTTAACATGCTCACTAGACTGTAAAATTGAGGTCAAGGTCAAAAGCCATATGACAGACTTTCATGTACTACCCAAGACTTACCTATATACCAAATATCATTGACCTATCACTTATAGTTACTGAGAAACTAAACTAAGCACAAAAACTTAACATGTTCATTGGACCATGAAATTGAGGTCACAGACAAAAACCATATAGCAGACTCTCATGTACTACTCAAGACCAACCTATTTGACCTACCATTTATAGTTACTGAGAAAATGACCTAAGGCCAACCTTAAAAAATTGTTTGTTTGCTGTTTATCCACCTACCCATAAAAAACTACCTACTCAAAAAATTTTATTGACATTTCCCAGACAAAAAAATTTTTTATTCCATTTTTAGCACATTTTCTTTAAAATTTACCCCTTTTTGACATGTTTTGAGAAAAAAATAATAATTTACCTACCTACCTACTCACTTCCAAAACTGATAGTCGATAAACAGCAAACAAACATTTTATTAAAGATGGCCTAATCACAAAAACTTAACATGAAAGTTTACACCACCGCCGCCGTCATACTTTGTACGCATATGTCTTGCTTTCCGCGTCTTTCGTCGTGGGCGAGACAAAAAAACGAAAACCGTTATCAATGCATATCTTTCCACTATGTGATGCTATTTGTTTATTATGTTTTATAACAAATAACAAATTCTTTATTGTCATGAAACATGTAATGTTTGTGACAAACAATTAACAATAAGTATAACAAACATTTAAACTTATCAACAAGTTAATCAACCTAAGTCCCCTGACTTCAGTTTCATAGACTGCCTTAAAAAGGAACATTTAGTTTATTTTTTACTTGTTGGGAGGAAGCTGGGTTTAATAAGTTTTTAATTTTTTGTTCATCTATCAAGTTAAAGAAATTTGGATCATTGTCTTTAATATTTTTATACAATATTTGTCTTAAAGTATTATTACTATTACAAAACAAAAGGTAATGTTTTTCATCTTCAATTGCATTGCATGTTTTGCACAGATGCTCTTCTCTTGGAGTTCTATAATAACGACCCTTTTCAATTTCAAGAGAATGATCGCTTATTTTAAATTTAGTTATGAGTTTTCGAAATTCAAAATTATCAGAGCTAGATAGTATTCCTTGTCTAGAGAAAATTTTAAATTTTTGTATAGAAAAAGTTTGTTATTTTCATTAAGCATATTTAATTTTCTTTTGAATATAGAACTGTAATAGTCTGAGATACTAATTTTTATTTTTTGTTTTATTTTTCTTACATCTGCTGCATTTGAAACGGTTTCTATTTCATTTGTTAAATTCCCTGGTACAGGTAATTCAATAAAGGGCTACGCCAAGCGCAGCATGATACGACCGCAGCATGTCGACCACTGAAATTTCAACAAAAGTAGTTTAAAGTGAATGTGGACACAGTAAAGAGCTTGACACAATAATTAGATGGACACAAAAAGAAGCTAGACACAGTTATTAGCTAGAAACAAAATAGGGAAAAAACCCTTTTGATTACTTACTGATAAAGAGCTATGCAAAATATGTACTATCAACTAAAACTTTACATCCATAGAAATTCAAAGAAAAAATCCATCGAAATCTGATGAAAAATAAAGATATGACACATTTAGAAAAATTGCAATTTTGGCCCCTTTGACCCCTTGAAGCTCCGAAACAGTAAGAGCTACAAAAAATCCGTTGACATAATACTGAAAGCTTATATCAAGAGGAACCCAAAGAAAAAAATCCCATCGAAATCCAATGAAAAATAAAGATTTGACATATTTAGAAAAATTGCATTTTTGGCCCCTTTGACCCCTTGTAGCTCAGAAACGGTAAGACCTACAAAAAATCCGTTGATATANAGCTACATACATGATTTCTTTTGCATTTAGAGTGATGCAGTCTACCACTTTACATGCAAAAGAAATTATGAGAATAGATCAACCAGGAAAAAAGATATAGTTATTTGAAAATTTAAAGAGATATGTCTTTCACAGTGATTTATCACGGTAAGTCTCTGGCTGTACTGTATTACCCAATTGTTGTTTTGTATTGTATGTAACCATCCTTGAGGCCCGTCATGGGTTTCCTGATTACCTGATTATCAGGGTATTTTTTTAATGATTATTTGATTACAAGAGCATTTATTTAATGATTATTTGATTATTAGCTTGCATTTTTATATATTTTTGATTACTAAGCCAAAAATTTATTGATTACCAAGGTAAAAAATTAATGATTATTTGATTACCAAGGCAAAAATTTAATGATTATTTGATTCCTATGACCTCCCCCCCCCATGAGCATGATGAGGAGCCCCATCTTTGTTTTTAAAACATATAAATATGTTGCAGTTGAACTCGGTACTGTAGAAGTAAATGAGACTGAACGAAAAAAATCATAACTAATTGGATCTCTGAGTACTAAATAGGCAATAAAATATCAAATTATAGGTGAAAACGTCTTGGTTTTTGAGAATCTAAATATCCCCCTTCTGCTGTAGCAATTATCTGATTTATACATTAGAACTATTAGTTGTTCAGTGACCTCGAATTGAACTTCATCTGTGAATTTGATGATGGTCATCCAAGTTTAAAGATAGTTCATGTGCTACATGTATATTTTGTTCATAACTCATGGTATTGCCTACTGGTTTGAAACCCAAAAGATTTGCAGTATTTTAAAGTTTCAAGGGGCATACATGACCATGTGTAGCTCTGGTAGTGCTGTTATCACATTCAAAATTGATTTAGTTAATTTCGTGGCCAGAACCATACAGTACATCTCCAGGGTTATGGAAACTTACCTGGATTAGGCAGCTGAATGTCACTGCTGGCCTGGTCGTCATCTAGGGTAACATGACTGGTGCCCTGACTATCATCTGGGGTCACTTGACTGGTACCCTGATGGTCATCTTGGGTCACCTGACTGCTATCTTGGCTATCATCTGGGGTCACAAGATCGGTGCCCTGGTTATCATCTGGGGTCACAAGACTTGTGCCCTGGTTATCATCTTGGGTCACATGACTGCTGTCCTGGCTGTCATCCTGCATCACATGACTGGTTTCCTGGCTATCATCTGGGGTCACCTGACTTCCGTCCAGACTAACATCTAGGGTAACATGACTGCTGCTCTGGTCAACATCCTCATTCAAAGATTCAACTGCATTTTCACTTGAAACTTGTGGTACATTAATTTCATCCTTGTCTGTTTGACCTGTGATAGAAATACTAGTATATTAAACTTCACCATGATATTCTAATTCCTCAAAACTCTTCTAAGGCCAAAAAGAAAAATTTGAGTGTTTACTGTAGTATGCTGAAAAAAATTAGGGTCGGTAGGTTTTTTTTTTAGGCATCGTCAACGAAATCCGGAAAAATTTCGGGTCATTCCCAAGTCCGTTCCGAAATGAATCCTACAAACTGGAAGTGCTGCCATTTGCATTGTGTTTTGGAAGAAACTTGGCATATTTCTTGAGTTTTGTCTTTTTGAATGTCTTTTGAACCAAATAAAAAAGTTTAAATGTCTATTTTATGAACTTTCCATACCAGCGGAAGCATGTTACCAGATAAACTTATCAATTTACAGAGGTCTTTTATCAAAATAGGGTCGGTTGATAACAACGTTGAACTTTTTTTTTAGAGAATCAATAACTAGAGGCTCAGCTACTGAGCCTGTATCGCTCACCTGACAAAATGCTGAACAGCAGGATTTTTCGATGTTCTGTATGGTGGCCATGTTTTTTATGTGAATTTCCCATAGGACCAAAATAAACTTTGTTCTGTGCTGGCAGCCATGTTTTTCATTGGATCAGAACAAAATGAGCAATCTTTGTTCAGGACCTTCAGTTCATCATTCCTGTAAAGTTTGGTTGAATTTGCTTCNTTTATTAAGGATGGCCTAATCACAAAAACTTAACATGAAAGTTTACGCCACCGCCGCCGTCATACTTTGTACGCATATGTCTTGCTTTCCGCGTCTTTCGTCGTGGGCGAGACAAAAAAAACGAAAACCGTTATCAATGCATATCTTTCCACTATGTGATGCTATTTGTTTATTATGTTTTATAACAAATAACAAATTCTTTATTGTCATGAAACATGTAATGTTTGTGACAAACAATTAACAATAAGTATAACAAACATTTAAACTTATCAACAAGTTAATCAACCTAAGTCCCCTGACTTCAGTTTCATAGACTGCCTTAAAAAGGAACATTTAGTTTATTTTTTACTTGTTGGGAGGAAGCTGGGTTTAATAAGTTTTTAATTTTTTGTTCATCTATCAAGTTAAAGAAATTTGGATCATTGTCTTTAATATTTTTATACAATATTTGTCTTAAAGTATTATTACTATTTACAAAACAAAAGGTAATGTTTTTCATCTTCAATTGCGTTGCATGTTTTGCACAGATGCTGTTCTCTTGGAGTTCTATAATAATGCCCCCTTTTCAATTTCAAGAGAATGGTCGCTTATTTTAAATTTAGTTATGAGTTTTCGAAATTCAAAATTATCAGAAGCTAGATAGTATTCCTTGTCTAGAGAAATTTTAAATTTTTGTATAGAAAAAGTTTGTTATTTTCATTAAGCATATCTAATTTTCTTTTGAATATAGAACTGTAATAGTCTGAGAAACTAATTTTTATTTTTGGTTTTATTTTTCTTACATCTGCTGCATTTGAAACGGTTTCTATTTCATTTGTTAAATTCCCTGGAACAGGTATTTCAAAAACCAAAATGTTGATTCATGGTCAAATCAATTTGCAACTCATGGTAAACAACAATCATGCCCAGACTATTGAAATTTGTTTAATTTGTATAATTCTGGTGATTTTCCTACTGAATAATTTGGGGCCAAATATTGGCCCACTCCCAGTGGCAAAAAAGTAATTTGTTTCCTGTTTAATGCTGAAAAATTCAATTCAGCAAATCACCAAAAATGTTCCTAACATTCTACAAATTATCAATTTTACAATATTTTTCTGTTTCAGTAAGCACTAATGTTTTATTTTTATGTGTTGGTTACATCATCAAATTTGCTGCTTCATACTCAAGTACAGTACAGCCAGAGACTTGCCGTGATAAATCACTGTGACAGACACATCACTCTGCTTAGTGAAATGTGTATATTTTATTTCCTGTGTGAGCTACATACATGATTTCTTTTGCATTTAGAGTGATGCAGTCTACCACTTTACATGCAAAAGAAATTATGAGAATAGATCAACCAGGAAAAAAGATATAGTTATTTGAAAATTTAAAGAGATATGTCTTTCACAGTGATTTATCACGGTAAGTCTCTGGCTGTACTGTATTACCCAATTGTTGTTTTGTATTGTATGTAACCATCCTTGAGGCCCGTCATGGGTTTCTTGATTACCTGATTATCAGGGTATTTTTTTAATGATTATTTGATTACGAGGACATTTATTTAATGATTATCTGATTATTAGCTTGCATTTTTATATATTTTTTTTATTATTAGCCAAAAATTTATTGATTACCAAGGTAAAAAATTATCTGATTTGTACATTAGAGCTATTAGTTGTTCAGTGACCTCGAATTGAACTTCATCTGTGAATTTGATAATGGTCATCCAAATTTAAAGATAGTTCATGTGCTACATGTATATTTTGTTAATAACTCATGGTATTGCCTACTGGTTTGAAACCCAAAAGATTTGCAGTATTTTAAAGTTTCAAGGGGCATACATGACCATGTGTAGCTCTGGTAGTGCTGTTATCACATTCAAAATTGATTTAGTTAATTTCATGGCCAGAACCATGCAGTACATCTCCAGGGTTATGGAAACCTACCTGGATTAGGCAGCTGAATGTCACTGCTGGCCTGGTCGTCATCTAGGGTAACATGACTGGTGCCCTGACTATCATCTGGGGTCACTTGACTGGTACCCTGATGGTCATCTAGGGTCACATGTGTGCTATCTTGGCTATCATCTGGGGTCACAAGATCGGTGCCCTGGTTATCATCTGGGGTCACAAGACTTGTGCCCTTGTTATCATCTGGGGTCACATGACTGCTGTCCTGGCTGTCATCCTGCATCACATGACTGGTTTCCTGGCTATCATCTGGGATCACCTGACTTCCGTCCAGACTAACATCTAGGGTAACATGACTGCCACTCTGGTCAACATCTTCATTCAAAGATTCAACTGCATTTTCACTTGAAACTTGTGGTACATTAATTTCATCCTTGTCTGTTTGACCTGTGATAGAAATATATTAAACTTCACCATGATATTCTAATTCCTCAAAACTCTTCTAATTGCCTGAATGTACTTAATTTCTATACCTGTATTATTGTTTTGCAAATTGCAGAAATGAACTAATTTCAAAGTTTTGTATTTTGGTGGTGCAAAAACAATCAGTCAGGGTGGAATCACTGAATGCAGTGATCATTTTTTTCCAACAGTAACAGAATTTAGTTAATTTATTGAACATGTTGAATGTTGCAACAAATTAAAAATAAAACTAGAAGTGTGTTTTTAAGGCAAATATGATTGTCTCCCCCAAATACATATCAAAAAGGGGCATAACTCCAACAAATATTGGTCAATCAATTCAGCAAGACAATATGCACAACTAAGCATAATGGTCAACAATCCTGTAAATTTTGGTTGAAATCCGATGGAAAATTTAGGAGCATGGGCATCCACAAACTTTGTTAATGATGGAAGGAAAACAGACAGAAAAGACAAAAACAATTATATGTCTCCCTCTTGAGAGCGGGTAGACATAATTTCAAGACTCAAAATCATGAATTATGTCAAACCATGAAACTCATATTAACAAATTGTATGCAACATCAAATGAATTAGTTGATTCCCACCCTGATGGCCATTCAAAATTGTCCCGTCCCATTTATTTTATTTTTCAAAACTGCTGTGATTCCATTTAACTTTAATTAATTTTGATTCCTGTAAAAAAGTACTCTCCAGGAACTCTAGGGCAGGGCCTCCTATAAAACAGTAAACTCTCTTTATCTGTCTAATTAAATCAAGTTTAATTGTTCAAGTAAGGATCATATGATATTATTTTCAGACAATGACAATGTTAGATTATTTAAGGTGGTACAGGGGGTCTAAAACCTGTCAGACAGAATACGGGACTTTCGAGATAGGAACTCTCGTGTAATTGAAGGCGGAAACGATCTCCTCAAATACCAGTGAGAAGTATAATCAGAATTCAGTCCTACTGAATATAAATATATACCACCTAAAAACAAACTATTTATTAAATTGAAGAGTACTTATAATTTGTCCTGCATGACAATTACAAAATGTATTTAACTAAATTTTAATTGACGAAAAACAATTAATCTGAAGCGCTACAAATNGAAGAAACATTACAAATATTCAGGTCACAGGTAATTAATTATTATTTCTACAACTACGGTAACATGTGAAGTTATTTATAATTAACTTGTCACGTGACACTCTGTCAACTGCTGAAATATTCCCTCGACAATTCTATTTTACTTAGGCTTACACCTTACATTTATATGTCATATTTCTTATGCTGTTTACAATAATATTAAAGAGGAAATTCGCAATGAGTTTGGCCGCAAAAAGTTGATTTTTGATCTCGAAGTGCATATTCATACCCGGGATTTTTCTGAAGAAAGCGACAGCATAAGAAGGATTTACGTACCGTAAATCCTCCTAATCAAAGTACAGTGTACTGTTATTCGGTTTTCCCTGTTTAGTCGAAAAAAAGAATGTTATACTCTATTGTCAGCTAAATAAAAGGTATCTAAAAGAAGATACAAAATATTCAAAGAAAATACAGAGAGAGAGGAGGGGGAGGGGGGCAATTTTGATGACGAACGGTGCATATGCGTATTGAACTGAACTACTTTGATTTGTCATCACGCCTGGGAGTCTTTAAAACTGCAAAATATTTTCCACCAAAATCCATACAATATATTCAAATGACGTTTTTGATAACCGTCTGGTCTGGTTAACTGATGATTGCTCAAAACAACTATGCTTACAAAATGACACGTGAAACAACGTTAGTTCATACGCGTTAAACACAATTTTTAATCATTTCAGTATTTCTAATATATTTTTGTTTCAAATCGAAAGTATCACGAGATAACGAGGCCAGGAAGATTTGAAATACGAGTTTTTTGTTTGTTTTATTTTGCCAGGAAGATTTGAAATACGAGATTTTTTTTTTGATTTTTTTTTAGATCAACAAATACCCCCTTCGTATATGCATAAGAAACATCAGTTGTCATACGGTTTTCAAGCATTTTGAAATTACATAATTGAAAAAAGTATGTCGTGAAAATCTCTCCACTCTTCCAAACGTTATAGTTTCTTTAATAGAATTAGTTTCATGACAAGTAGGGTAATTTTCACTGATATCAAGGTTAAACTATTTATTTACAAAAAGCTCAAGCCCTCGGCCTGAAAATCAAATGGCAGTTCCCGAAAACACGTGGACACTGTTTCACAGGACGCATTTTTGGATTACATAAGTTCTGTGTATTTCGATTAATGAAATGAACGTTGTAAGGTGATGTTGTCGTGATATGTTACATAACCAAGTTTTGTGTTTTATATGTGCATCCGTCCTGTTTACATCATTGATCCTTGCGCAGAAATATATTCCTGTGTTCTTTTCATTCCCGTTTTGCAGGATACTCATATAAATACATTGTCCTCATAAATACATGAACAATATCACATTATGAAAGATATCGTTAAGTAAATGAATAATTTTGACGCCAAAAAATCATGTGAAGATATATTCGTACCCGGGATAATTTCAATTTCGACAGCTATATGAAGTTTTCCTCACGGAAAACCTCATAATAAATAATCAAATGAGTTTGTTAAAATTATGTATAACTATGCAAGGCATAGCATTGGCGGATCCAAACGGGGGGTTCCGGGGGTTGGAACCCCCTTTTTTGGACAATCATGTATTTTTTAATGAATATCGTGATGTTTTACTAAGAAATACCCCAAAAATTTTCGCGCCTCGCTCTGCTCGCCGATATTTTCTCTCTTTTCTAATTTTGGAACCCCCCTTTTCAAATTCCCTTGATCCGCGCCTGCATAGCATTTGTAAAAAGTCCAGATTTACTTAAAAGTAGCTTCAATATGTTTATATCCAATGGATTTAAAATAAATAATGCTACATTATATTTGGTTTCTGAAAATGGCCAATTCGACAACTTTTCCCTCTTCAGTGCAGATCAAAGTAAAACACTTGTATTGGAAAAACAACAACCGAAAGATGTGCAAAAGCGGATTAATTAACAATTAGAGGATATGCTGTAAATGCACACGAGACAAAGTCTCTAAAAATACATGAGTAAACCAAGCAATGGAGCAACACTTTCTTTGTTGTACTTCATGTTGGGGTAACTATGAGGCACTCAACAATCAGCTATGCTCATACCTCACAGTAAGTTCAAGACGTCCCTTAGCATCGGTTTGAGCGGAATTCATGCTAAATGTCTGGGAACGCTTCATTCATGTATCTCCTTTGTTTATGGATGCAGGGTTGTCAGCAAACGTAAAATTAACCCGAAAAGTGCTTTTTCATCCATTTCCTAATAAAAAAACTCATAGAAGACAATCACCACATACAAACAACCATAGTGCAATTAAGTAGACATGATGTAAGTAGAAAGCCAAATTCAGTCCACCAGCAGGGGCTTGGACTCAGTGGTAACAAATAATTAAAACCGAAGTAACTGTAAAATATATATTCTGCACATTACAATTTTTGACAGCTTGCATTGCTGGATTCGGGGGGATGGGGGTTTTAACCCCCTTTTAGTCTGGAAATTTGTTTAAATTTCGTTCAGAATTTAGGACAAAATTTGATAAAAATGACAAAAAAAATCAACTGGAACTCCGATTTATTCTGGAACCAATTGGAACCCACTTTTTTCGAACGCTGGATCCGCCGATGACTTGTGCTTCTTTATTGCAGATAAAATCAAAATATTTACAAGAACTTAAACCGAAAGATCTACACAAGAAATATATTGCTATGTATAAAATTGAAAATTTTCGTAATGTTTCCCGTATCATAAGTTCCGAGTACTTTACTTTTTGGCAGTGAAAACTATTTTCAATATACATGTACATGTATAGCTAGTCTATTTAAAGGGTTTAGTGGACCAATGCAATATTAAACGTATTGAAATTTCTTTTTTAACACAGGAGTATCTTCCTCGAGCAAAGCTCTTTCCTTGGCTGATTTTTGCTTTCTGTTTAAATCTTTTTGGTTATTTGTTCAATATAAACTTACATGCTACAGTACAAATTGGATTCCAGTAGTATCCGGAATCCTCCTAGTTCAAATAAGAATTCTTATTTCTCCTGGGACAAATCAGAATTCTAGTTTGTACTGGATTTAATCATTCTGCAGTTATAAACATAATAATATCATGTTTTAGTTAATTGTAATGGTGAATAAAGTTACATGAAGGTTAACAGGTTATTTTTCATATTGTCAATTTTTGGAGACTATGCATTTTCTGTCAGCTTTCATACATATTCTGCTTATTGGTCGTCCTAATGTTTTGATTCTATTTGCACTGAAGATACATTAGTTGTCGAAATGGCCATCTGCAGAAATGGAATTTTACTGCGACTTAGTTTTCAGAGGATCGTGACATAAAAGCAATATATTAAACACGAAACCAACTTGGGTCCGTCAGTGCACAGTGATTTTTACCAAATCATTCCAAGTAAATAGAAAAAAATGATCTAAAACATTCTCAGCTTAATTTCCGTTAATCTGTGATCTATATGACAAGAGAAATAGAAAAACCAGACACAAGTACCACTAGGAATGGTAAATAGAGAATCTCTGAAAAGTACTGTCTCGGTTATTCTTATTTAATGTCTCCCAAACAACTGTTTGTTCACAGATTTTTTTCATCGCTTTACAAGAGAAGTAAAATGGTAGCTTCTTTGCATAGGAATGTACCACATGTGATGCAGATCAATCTTACCCTTCCGGATCACCTAATGATACTCCTGTTCTTAGGGATCACACTAGGGCTGTTTTGCGTTGTAATGTTTTGTATGTTTCGTCATCGTTGTTTGTGTTGTCTATGTGTGGGATCCTTATATTACCATGTTTTTTGGAGTTATGACCTTATGGTTGTTGCTACGGTATTCATTTAGGAATATAAAGAACACAAAATTAGATTATATAAGTAAAAAAGACGGCAATAAACACTACGGTTTTCCTGTCATCCTAAAATAATACATGAAATTTTACTTTTCACATGCAACCAAAATTCTCTTCTCTTGCTACTGACAGAATGATATTAACAACAGAATATTCCTTTTTTGGAATATTGAAGTTATTCATTGATATGTTAATCATATTTTAGGTTCAGCCATATTTACACCTATTTCCATTGAAGGAGGTTATAACTGTATCATGACAGGAAACGGTAAGGCTCTTATAAATATACATGGATCAAAGGAGAAAAAGACATGGATGTAGCGTTGCTCAGCAATTAGTAAATAATACCGCTCAAACCGGTGCTAGGGGCGGTCTTGAACTTGCTATGAGGTATGAGTAATGCTCATTGTTGAAGGCCTCATGGTGACTTCAAGATGAAGAACAACAATAAAAGCGTTGTTCCATTGCTGTGTTTTACCATGTATTTGTAGAGATTTTGTCTCATTTGCATTTACTCCATATCCCTTCATTGTTAATTTATCCCGTTTCACTTTTATATAATATTATTCAAAAAAACCAACACTGAAAGAATTAACGCAATGAATAATACCTTCAAGAAGAAAAAGAACAAGACAAAATTTAAGTTAGGTCAAATAGAAAAGTCTGATGTTAAAGCACTGTAGCAATACAGAAGAAAATCTGAAATACAATGTCTTTCCCATAAGACTACACCTTTTCACGTCAAACCGTGTGTATAGTTTTACCGAGATCAACATTTCTGGTTGATGATTTACCTTTGTCAAGTTAGCGTTCACAGCCGGCAGTGGGTTTTTATAGTCAACAAGAGGCGTTATCTTTTGTACCTTAAAACAGTTTCGTTTTAATATCAGAGACTGCTGCTTTACCTTTTTTGACAACTACCGGTATATGAAATTATTCAGTCAAGTTGTTTTGTCCAAACATTGAAACTATGTTTGTCAAAACTAACAAGTCTTCGATGAAGATAAAAAAATGTACTGAGTTTTCAGACGTCAATAGAAGTTCATGTTTTATAGGCTCAGGATACCACTGGAAAGGTCATTACCCGACATCATTACAGGAAGCACTGACAAGGGGACTTAACCTCAGACCGTATGATATACCATATCCTTTTAAAGTGAATTGTATTATTGCTGAATATATAAAACGAAATTATCAGAACAAATTCTATGCAAAAGGACAAAACCTAACACAACTGCTGACAAAGGCATACGACGAAGCTCTGGAGACATCGGATGTATTAATAATGCCGACTGTTCCTGTGAAACCCGGTCCTCTACCTACACAACAGGACGATTTCAAAGGTTGGAAATCATATATTTATTTCTGTATAACATAAGAGGGTCCTCATGGGAGGGTCCTAGGAAACAAATAATCATTAAATTTTTGCCTTGGTAATCAAATAATCATTAAATTTTCACCTTGGTAATCAATAAATTTTTGGCTTAGTAATCAAAAAGTATAAAAAAAATGCAAGCTAATAATCAAATAATCATTAAATAAATGCCCTCGTAATCAAATAATCATTAAAAAATGCCCTGATAATCAGGTAATCAAGAAACCCATGACGGGACTCGCATAAGGATTTAATTAAGAACTGTGAATAATCATAATTTTGCATTTTATTCGATTTTGGAAATCTTACTTAGGTAAAATACCCATAATTTTATAATTCAATTGATCAATCTGCAGATGTTGAATTTACCCTCTTACAAAAAAAATGTATGTTATGTCTTCAATAACCTTAGAATTTTAGAGGGGCCCTGAGGGGTCTAATAATATTCATAAAAAGATCTATTGGGACCGTAATTCATATAAAAAATGATACATGATTTCACAGATTTCTGTGCGTGAAAGTCAAATGCAATGATACAAAAATCAGGGTACCTTTGAGGTGTTCGGTTCTCTAGGAATCTTACAAGGCTGATGGTACTCTTGCATGGAGACTCAGGTTCTCCAGCAATGTTACTTGACCAAGGATACTCTGGAGATCCTATGTTCTCTATCATTGGTACTAGCCTGATGATACTCAGGAGGTGTTATATAGGTCTCCAGTCATTTATTCGTATTAACGATAGTCACAGTTTTTCCTTAACGAATAAAATCTCGTTCACAGTTTACAAATTTCGACAAGTAATGGTTCATTGGTTGTGTGTGTATTATATCAAGAACATGGAAAATTATATTCGACGACATCATTGTATATGCGTTTTACTGGTGTAATAAAAAATATTTTTTCTTACATTGTAGACGTTTTCCGTCGCTATTCAACTATCACTAGAAATACTGTTCCTTTCAATATAAGTGGACATCCAGCTTTATCAATAAATACAGGATTTTCTGAGGGACTTCCGGTCGGAATGATGATTGTTGGACGTAAATTGGATGAACTAACTGTATTGAAAGTTGCACAAGCATTTGAAAGTATCAGAGATAATGAATAAATGGTGTTCATAAAAATATAGAAATACAGTTTAGCATTCGTGCCAAACGGGTACTTGATGTATACTAAAATAAAAAGGGACCCTTGTATGGATTTTTTACGAAGTTATTCTCTTGTACTTCCTTAACGAAAATAGTTCAAAAAGTATTTGAAACAGAAAAAGTAAATCATATTTTTGATAAAGATTGCTAGGTTAGAGTATGTGAAAAATATAGAAGGTTTCTGTGTGTGAGTAAGATAAGGCTGTGTATGCGAGTTAGATAAAGTCTATTTGTGAGCTAGATGAGGTATGTTTATGTGAGAAAGATAACTATGTGTTTCAGTTTGATAAGTTTGTGTGTCATTATGCCAGTTAGATTACAGACATTCAAGTTAGATATAATGCGATCTCTAGTGAGTTATAGGGTCCATAATTGAGTCAGCTAAGGTCTGAGATAGACAATGTATTTGTGTAAGCTAGATAAGGTTTTTGTACGAGTCAGAAAATGTGATGTGTGAGTTAGATTTTGTATTTGCATGAGTTAAATTATGTACGTCTAAGTTAAATACTGTATGTGTACGAGTTAAATAATAAGTGTATAAGTTGGACAAGTAATTTGCACGAGTTAGATAATGTATTTGTGTAAATTAGAAAATGTAAGGGAGTGTTTAGACAAGGTCTTTATCTGCAACTTTTCTATGTATTATAACTACAAGAATGAAAAAAAAACAGAAGTCTTCACTTGTAGCCTATTTTGACAAGATCAGATCATCAACTGTGAAACTTTTAATTTTAGTCGTCTTAAAAATTTTGGAAATTATATCAAGGTTATAATAATTTAAAGTGACAGGAACAGAAGCAACAAGTGAAAATCGTACAAACTAGAAAAAGGAGTAAGAGATTCATTACTGTCTAAATAAGAAAAATAAAGATAAAATTATCGTTAAATAGTCTTTGTTTGAACAAATGATAACAGTGATAATCATGAAGGACAACACATGTGCAAGAATGATGGCCAAATCCATGCGAGATAACCCAAACGCGAAAAAATTTACTGTTAAAACTGCTTCCCGATAATCTTTAATCTTATCAGCAACCAGACGAAGAGAGGAGATAACATGACATGATGCATTAATTAATGTTAATTGATTGCCTCTGTTAGAAAAAAACTTGTTCGATAAGGTTTAGATGATATATGTATTTAGATAAAATAAGCGTAGAGATTTTAGACTGACCACATGTATTATAAGTCTATGTATTGACAAACGAAGAAAAATTTTTAATGGAGATAAAAAAAGTTAAATTTCAACGATTTTTGAAGTAAAAACAAAGACAATACATGTAATGAATTTATAAATTAAGTATAAGGAGGAAACGAAAACTGGTTTGAAAACGAGTTTTTGGTAAATAAAAAACATCATTTTGTTTGATAAAAGACCTAATATATTAATACGTCATGCCGGCCGATTTTATTTGGAAAATAGCTATATTTCAATTTTAGAAAATTTAATTTAAAAATAAGTATCTACCTCCTTCATTGCTCTGACCTTTTTTTGGCTTCTCTATTTAGATCTTTTGATTAGATATTTTGATTTTGGTTTCTATCAGCTTTTACATTATTTCGATTCTTTGATCTATGTATGTCTAAGTACGACCAGCACTGAAAAAAAACCGTCATCTGCATAAACGTCGGCGTTTTGTTATGTTTTAATATAATCTGCTTATATATATAGGTTCATATTATATGATATTTTTTAAGTGATGGGTTCAGGATAAACGTATATGAGCGAGACGTCGGTCTATTTGAAATAAACTGACTGGCAAACATGTGCTATCGTTGTGGTTTGCGATTTATATATATTATCTTAACATTGTAACGATAAACTGTCGGTATTTTTGTGAAATTTCAAATTTTGAGTAGTAATATACCTAAAACTCAATCATATGCATACTGAAGAATGACGGCCACTGATCAGAGGACACCCGTGTCTGCGCTCCGCGGGTGTCCTCACAAAATGGTCATCACGATTAACATAGAAAGTAATGGGAAATATTGAGGTACCTATAATAAATCTCTATTATTGAATTTACTTTTAATTTCAAATCTTATTAAGTGTTACAGTCATATTCTATATACATTTAACTTTCTGGCGATATAAAAATTTCGGAAAAATTTTATTTCCTTCTGGTGTCTCCGATTTTTCAAAGTTCAAGTTCAAAATTGACCAGTTTTGTAGTAGTAATTAACCAAAAATCATGAAAAAGGCAAAGGGGTAGTCTTCTTTAAAAAATCATAACTCTTTAAGTATTAAATTCACGCCATATTAAGTGTTAGTATGAAATTCGTCTTTAAATGACGCGCATTTTGATATTAAAAAATAATTTTTTAGTTAAGGATTTTTGGTGTCTCCGATTGTTTGAAAAAGACACTTTTGTTGTATTCAAACTGGATTTGTAATGTGTCATAGAGAAATCAAGGATGTCATGGGTAAATCGACGAATGTATGAAATACATGTATGAAGAAAAAAGATAGATCTACATTTCAGCTAGATTTCGTTTCATTTGTTAAATGTATAATTTTTATATAAATATTTAAGTTTCAAAAATATTTTCATAATTTTGATAATGATGCTGTACGTTTTGTTAACAAATGTGCATAATTTTTTTATGTTTTTTTATCAACAATACAGTATTATGCAGAATATTGTTTTTAAAATTCAGATGATTTGGTAACTAAAAAAGAATTATATGCTAGTAAACAAAACAAAAAAGCAAACAAACAAAGCAAAAAAAAAAAAACTTTAACGAGTTTTTTTTCGCGAATTATTTTTTCTATAATGAATTAAATAATAATTTAAAAACCGTCAGTTAATTTCTCTGTAATGAAATAAATAATTATATCATAAAATCATGACATTTGAAATTAAAATAAAAATTGATGTTTGATTATACAACAGAAAGATAACGACTTGATTTTTTCTCACATATGTACTAATATTTACTTTTGCCATAGTTCGTGCTGTGACATTGTGTTATCTCATATTTGTCTCTATTGAAGTTTCATTAATATACATGATTTAGCCACTGGTCCGATAAGAATTTCGTTTTTCTTACTCTATAAGGTGATGTAAAAAAGGGGGAGCTTTGTGGTCGAAGTTCAATTTCATTTTTATGATTAAGTAATCTGACCTTTTTTAATCTTTAAAACTTTTTAAACTCAGCCTTACATTGGACATTTACATGAGTTTTCGGGTTGATGGAAAGTATGTGTTGTTTACTTTCTTCAATGCTCTATATACCTTAGTTCGATTATTTAAAAAAAAGTAACAAACAACATTCGAAGAGGACGAATTCTACATGCATTTGTGCAGTTAGTATAGGCATGCATTAGTGGCTGTACATTACATACACTAGGACATATCATTTGTACCCGTTAGCGATGCTCTTCATATAGCCAAGATCTGATTAATGTCAATGTTTCTGTCTATTTTCTTGCATATGCAGATCTGGAGATAGAAAATGCCCAATTTAAAATCATCAGATGCTGCCAATATCTTCAGACAGTAAGGCATGTCAGTTGTTCAGGTTTACTGAGGAATACCAATAGCGTATATAGGCAGTTTGGGCTTAAAATCGTTCAGGAACTAAGTTCTGCTAATTGAAGTAATTGAAGATCTTTGGGCTGTCGATTGATCTGCTGGCATATTTACTGTCAATGTCCAATCCATTTTGTTGTCCATGTATATCTTCGTAACTTTGCAGCATACTGCCAAATAAACTGGCAAGTAGGGGATGCCAATCATTGTAAGGTGCGAAGGGGCGAATGCTCAAAGTATGTATGAGCTGTACAAGATACCGGAAGGACTCCCTGCCAGTTGTAACTTACTGTCAGTTGTCCTCATCAGTCTAAAAATACTGTAAACAGGGAAATTTTCGCGATTTTCGTGTTTGGAACGGAAGCGCGAAAATAAAACGGCGCGAATATACTTGTCTATTATTGAAGTCAATGGTCTACAATTTGGCAGCGCGAATTTAAATCTGCACGAACTAAAATCCTGTCAATCGACTGCGAATTAAAGACAGCGCGAAAATTTCCCGGTTTACAGTAATCGATAAATGATCTGTATGCAGTCAATTTCATTTAAGCTTCCCAATAAATTAAGATAATTTTTTCAGGGTATAAGTGAGGGTCAATTTTCAATATGTAGCCGTATGCAATAAAAAGCTAAGTACATTATGAAACGTAGCTTAACGAGCGCGATTGCAATATGATTAGAGGAACGCAGGAAAAGTATGTTTGTCCAATTGTGCCTATATTTAAGAAAAACGGTTCACTGTCTTGTATGAATAGGAATGAATTTTATTTGCAATGTCATATTCAGTGTGTCAATTCAGTAATAACCCAGGATGTCTATATTCTTTGTGAGATACAGACACACTGAAAACATATACCCAAAACTACATACTAAACTTATGAAATATATACCCAAAATATACCAAAGCACTCAAAAAGATGCCCAAAATCAATACTAAAACCTAAAAAAATCGCCCCAAATCAATACTTAAACCTGAAAATATGGACCCGAAAAAAATGCACATCCCTGTATACCAATATATAGTAAGTAACCCCCGTGCATTATACTTTATAAATTTATTACATGTATTGTCTTTGTTTTTACTTCAAAAATCGTTGAAATTTTTTCTTCGTTTGTCAATACATAGATTTATAATACATGTGGTCAGTCTTAAATCTCTGTGCTTATTTTATCTAAATACATATATCATCTAAACCTTATCGAACGAAATTTTTTCTAACAGAGGCAATCAATTAACATTAATTAATGCATCGTGTCATGTTATCTCCTCTCTTCGTCTGGTTGCTGATAAGATTAAAGATGATCGGGAAGCAGTTTTAACAGTAAAATTTTTCGCCTTTGGGTTATCTCGCATGGATTTGGCCACCATTCTTGCACATGGTATAGTCTATATTTCACAGCTTATACATAACTGTAGAGCATGCACTGTATACAGAGATTTCGTCTCAAAAGCTGGTTAGCCAAACTGTTAACTATTGTCAAAAAGTTTTGTGGTAGTTTCAGTGTGTCTATATCTCACAAAGAATATAGACATCCTGGATTATTACTGAATTAAAACACTGAATATGACATTGCAAATAAAATCAAGTTTAAATCAAACCAACCGGAGTGCATAACATTTTCATTTTTGTGTTGTTTGTTGTATGTTCTGTTGTTTTGTCCTTGTTTTTTATCTTGATCTCTTTGTGATCTTCACTGCCATGTATCCTGGATTTATGATTTTGTTATGGTTACTTCGGTATTCATTCTGAAATTTATTTCTATTCATACAAGACAATGCAACCTTTTTCTTAAATATAGGCACAATTGGACAAATTCAAACTTTTCCTGCGTTCCTATAATCATATTGAAATCGAACTCGTTAAGCTGCGTTTCATAATGTAGTAGCTTTACGATTACATATTGAAAATTGACCCTCACTTATACCCTGAAAAAATTATCTAAATTTATTGGCAAGCTTAAATCAAATGTGAAATTTCTACTTGACTGCATACATATCACTTATCGATTTTTAGACGTCAACCAGCAGCGAGTCCTACCGGTATCTTCTTGTACAGCTCACACGTACTTTGTGCATTTGCCTCTTCTCACCTTACAATGATTGGCATCCCCTACTTGCCAGTTTATTTATATGCTGCAAAGTTACGAAGATATACATGGACAACAAAATGGATTGGACATTGACAGCAGATATTCCAGCAGATCAATCGACAGCCCAAAGATCTTCAATTACTTCAATAAGCAGAACAATTTTTAGCCCACTTAGTTACAGAACGATTTAAGCCCAAACTGCCTATATATGAGTCATATATACTGTTGGTATTCCTCAGTAAACCTGTACAACTGACATCTCTTTCTGCCTGTAGATATTGGCAGCATCTAATGATTTTAAAATGGACATTTTCTATCTCCAGATCTGCATATGCAAGAAAATAGAAACAATGAAATTAATTAGATCTTGACTATACGAAGAGCATCGCTGACGGGTACAAATGACATGTCCTACTGTATGTAATGTTGACAGCCACTAATGCATGCCTATACAGTTGGAAGCTATACAAACTGCACAAATACATGTAGAATTCGTACTCTTCGAATGTTGTTTGTTACTTTTTTAATAATCGAACTGAGGTATATAGAGCATTGAAGAAAGTAAACAACACATACTGTCCATCAACCCGAAAACTCATGTAAGTTGATAAGTTTAAAAAAAGTCAGATTACTTAATCATAAAAATGATATTGAACTTCAACCACAAAGCTCCCCCCTTTTTTTACATCACCTTATAGAGTAAGAAAAAAGAAATTCTTATCAGACCAGTGGCTAAATCATGTATATTAATGTAACTTCATTACAGACAAATATGACATAACACAATGTCACAGCACGAACTATGGCAAAAGTAAATATTAGTACATATGTGAAAAAAATCAAGTCGTTATCTTTCTGTTGTATAATCAAACATCAATTTTTATTTTTATTTCAAATGTCATAATTTTATGATATAATTATTTAATTCATTACAGAGAAATTAACTGATTGTTTTTAAATTATTATTCAATCCATTACAGAAAAAAAATAACTTACGAAAAAAAAAAAACTCGTTAAAGTTTTTTTGCTTTTGTTTGTTTGGTTTTTTTGTTTTGTTTACTAGTATATAATTCTTTTTTAGTTACAAAATCATTTGAATTTTAAAAACAATATTCTACATATTACTGTATTGTTGATAAAAAAACATTAAAAAAATATGCACATTTGTTAACAAAACGTACAGCATCATTATCAAAATTATGAAAATATTTTTGAAACTTAAATATTTATATGAAAATTGTACATTTAACAAATGAAACGAAAATCTAGCTGAAATGTAGATTTAACTTTTTTTCTTCATACACGTATTTCATACATTCGTCGATTTACCCGTGACATCCTTGATTTCTCTATGACACATTACAAATCCAGTTTGAATACAACAAAAGCGTCTTTTTCAAACAATCGGAGACACCAAAAATCCATAACTAAAAAAATATTTTTTAATATCAAAATACGCGTCATTTAAAGACGAATTTCAAACTAACACTTAATAGGGCGTGAATTTAATATCTAAAGAGTTATGATTTTTTAAAGAAGACTACCCCTTTGCCTTTTTCATGATTTTTGGTTAATTACTACTACAAAACTGGTCAATTTTGAACTTGAACTTTGAAAAATAGGAGACACCAGAAGGAAATAAAAATTTTCCAAAATTTTTATATCGCCAGAAAGTTAAATATATATAGAATATGACTGTAACACTTAATAAGATTTGAAATTAATAGTAAATTCAATAATAGAGATTTATTATAGGTACCTCAATATTTCCCATTACTTTCTATGTTAATCGTGATGACCATTTAGTGAGGACACCCGCGGAGCGCAGACACGGGTGTCCTCTGATCAGTGGCCGTCATTCTTCAGTATGAAATGTTCCAATTACTTTTAGCCTCGATTAGCAAACGTTCCTTTCAATGTTGTCAACATATTCTAAAAACTATAGACTGACAAACTCAGGATATACAGGAAAACGAATATTGATGAACACATAAATCACATTCTCAATATATTATTTAATTTTCTGTACAGTTTTGTATATACTTGAAAGATCTATTGAGATTTGGTTTTATCTTTTTTACTCAATATAAACTGACATAATTTGTGATAGTCATCTACCGTGTTGTATACATTGGCACTGATTCGGCAGTATGCTTTACCTCCAACGTATGTCAAATAACAACTAATACCATGACATAACATACTCTGTACTAGCCAACGCTCGCCATCATTCTATAAATACAAACAAAATAAGATCATGTTTAACTGTAATAATGAACAAAGCTTAACAAAAGGTGGACATGTTATCCTTTCTATTACCAGTATTTGGAAACTTTGCATTTTCTCAAAGTAGAGCTAAAATATAGGGAAACATTTTAAGGTGGTTCGGGTGTCTAAACTGCGCATCCATCTTGCGCATGTGATGAAAATTGGAATTTACCATTAAAATGTTGTAAAAATGATTTTGAATAGTTCATTGATAATAAAGAAAATGAAATAAGCAACATTTTTGCTGCAAGTGTGCAAAATATATCACATTTTTGAAAAACTCTAATTTTATTAAGGGGAGATAATTCTAAAGAAATAATAAGGGGAAAATCACATTTTCATGATTTTTTCAAAAATATGATTTTTTTATTTCATATTTCCAAAGTTATTTCTTTAACACAGCTTATACTACATTTTTAACAAAATCTATTGTTTCATTCACATAAAAAATTATAAAATAGTATTTTCTCCCTATATAGGCCATATTAAAAAGCTCGAAATATTGCTATTTTCGGAAGCTAATCCCGGAAAAACGAGTTCGGTGACATATTGATTTTTTACTAAAATTTTAAAGTGCATGTAATGAGCTTTCATTCACAGAAAAATAAGAAAAATCTATCGTTTTGTTTTTAGTCACCCGAGCTACNTTAAGGTAGTAGACCTAGGTTAAGGGACATAACTCTTAAAAATCACAGGTGAGTTTGTTGAAATCATTTTCATAAACAGATTCTAAGCCTCTGAGTAACATAGATGATTTTTTATTCTTTTTCACGTCAATGCTTAAAAAGCATTGATGAAACTAACTATTTCAAACGTCTTACTGATTTAAAGAGTTATCTCCCTTAACCTAGGTCTACTACCTTAAAAGCAAAGGAAAAATATAGAAATACATTGTACAAATACATCAGCAAAGAAATACCAAAGCAAGAAAGAGGAAAGGGGGAATTCTAAAATCATAAATCCAAAATCACGGCAATTTATATCCAACATGAATTGAGACAGTATGACGAAGACAAAACAAATAATTAAAAAATAAACAAGAACGCCACTACATAAACGATGTACTTTCTGTTAAACATCCAAAGTTTAATGAATATTTGCATCAGATCTATCCCAATGAGCTTGAAATTATAGAAACTACTGTCACACCTACTTCAGCTTCGTACCTAGATCTTTTGTTGCATATTGGCGAACATTGTCGTTTGAAATCTAAGCTATATTAAAGCTTGATTTTAACTTCCTGACTGTGAACTCTTCCTTCCATAGCAGCAATATACCTACCTCTCTATTCTATGTTGTGTGCATTTCACAGTTGATTCATTACTGTCGAACTTGTAGTTTGCACAGTGATTTTTTAATAGACCAAAAACACTGTCCCAAAAAGCTACTGAGTCAGGAATTTGTTCAACCTATTTTACTTTGATCTCTCAAGATATTTTATGGTCGTCACCATAACAGCATTGAAAGATATGACGTGGCACTGTCCCAAATGAAAATTGATATTTTCAGCTAGATTCAAGTCTTTGACTATACCGATTTTGACTTTTTCCAAGATTGACTCACTTACAGAGTGGCGGGTGCTGTTAACAGAGCAGGACATGCTTACCCTTCCGGACCACCTAATGTCACTCTCAGTTACATGGGAGTCCACATTGTGAGTGCTTTGTTTTTCTATGATGTGTTTTTTTTTATTTCTGCGTTTTGTAGTTGTCTAACGTCATTGTTTTTCTGTGTTTTTATTTCTTCGTTTTGTAGTTGTCTTACGTCATTGTTTTTCTGTGTTCACGTTTTTCCATGTCTTTTCCTTGTCCACTTACGAATACTTTAAATAAAAATAAGACACGAAATTGTTTGATTGCATTAGAATCGAAATAATAGTTCATTATTTGAAAATCCGGAGCGTCAATCTTGATTTTCGGTCAAAAATGCAGTTTACAGGCGACGCGTACGTACTGTTATTGCTTAATTTGATTTTTTTGTAATTTTGTTTTTAATTACAAAGTTTTACTCCAACAAAGACATTATACACTTACTAATGTGTACCATTAATGAGTTAGCTTCTTCCAGATTCAGTACCTAATTTTCGCTTACTATTGCACTGAACCATACACTGACCAACTCACCAATGTTTTAACGCCTTCCAGTCTCGGTATCTGAATCATACGCATATATGGAGCTTCCATAGATTTCGGTATTGGTAACTTTTCTGTCTCCCAGGATGTGCTTAAAAGGTCAGTAGCAGTATTTAGCAAATCGTCTAGGTATGCTTTTATCTTATCCTGAATAAAAACGAATCTATAGTCATTTTCTTGTGCTTAGTTTGTTATTCCAATTATCAAAACGCAAATTTATTGTGTTCATTGCATGATAATAACTGGTTTTAATGTAAGCAGTTCACCAGTACAACTGGACATTGTCTTCGAAAAAAGGTCACAGAAACGAGAAAGCAGGCGACTTTCATTTAATTCTTAAATTCCGCACACGAAATAAAAAAAAACAATCACATTCGAGTTCCATTCCTCATAATCCACCCTGGATCTGGCAATACAGTGAGACGGTTTCATTATAATTTATATTAAATTCGCTAGGAACAGAACCAAATTCTATTACTTAAAATCAGTCACTTTGTAAGCATAGTTTGAAAGCTTGAAATTTACCTTCTTCCGTGCAAAACCGTTGTGTTTTTCATTTTCCCATTAAAACATATCTACAATGTTTTTTCTGTAATTTACATGAAAAGGTTTGGTTTGAATCCAGCATTAATTTGTTACTTCATTTGGGACAATAAGTGCAATGCTACATTATTCTTACAACTTTCAATGTAATGCAGCTGGAACAGTCGAGCCAACATGGATTATTAATTTTCAGAAAATTTAAATTTATTGATGAAGGCCAAATGTAAAAAAAATGGTGAAAACTTAATGTAAAATAACCAAATGGAAATAACTGGTAAAGGCCAAATGTAAAATTTATGGTAAAGGCTAATGTAAAATTTATGGTAAAGGCCAAATGTAAAATTTATGGTAAAGACCAAATATAAAATAACTAGTCAAGGCCAAATGTAAAATAACTGGTCAAGGCACAGTGTTAAATAAATGGTCAAGGCCAAATGTAAAAAAAAACTAGTCAAGGCCAAATGTAAAATAACTGATCAATGTCAAATGTAAAATAACTGGTCAAGACTAAATGTAAAATAACAGGTTAAGGTCAAATGGACAAATACTGCTTAAAACTGAAGTAACGGCGATAGTCTTTTAAAAGAAAAATATATCATATTTCTTTAGCTACATTACATATCTAATAAAGGAGGGTTAATGTCGGCATTAAAAGAATATCAAACATTTTTAATATATCAATATTATTCTGTTCCTTGGTAAGCAATGAAGGGATGTGGAGTATATGCACATGAGACAAAGTCTCTACAAATACACAGTAAAACAAAGAAATGGAACAACGATTTTCTTGTAGTAAATTTTAGGAGATCAACTTACATATCCTCCAAGATCTTTATAAAATTTGATAGCTTCCGGTGCTACACAGTAAGGGATATCATCACGTGTTCCCTGGCAGAAGAAATCATACTGGAAATTAGTCCGATGACCATGTGATGTGACTATTGGTTTCACCCATTTCTGATGTTCTCTTTTTACATACAATAATGCGCATCCTCGAGGTGCAAAAAGCCATTTATGGAGATTTCCTGTGAATCACATAAGTAAAGTGTCCAAATGATTACTTAATATATCAGTAATATATACAACGGTGGTCAACCTTCATCATTGACACAGTGAAGTAACAGTATTGGAACTATTTTTTCAATGATCACATGTGGCTGTTGTAGTTCAGTTTGATCTCACCACTTTTAAATATTTTTTTTTGTTTTTGATATACAAACGTAATGGAAAAACTTATGATTTAGAGGACATTTACATTTATAAATAAATGTATAAGATAAGATAAGAATTCTATTTAACTAATCAGGAACCCACTAAAGGCATCATATTACTATGTATATATCCTCCTAATCCAAATACATGATACAAGACGAAACTTTAAAAAAACATTCATTGCTTGTTACCATAAACAAATGCTAAAACTACGTAGTTACCTGCGTAAAAATCGGCATTCAGCTGTTTAAGGTTGATAGGAATCTGTCCCGGGGCATGCGCACCATCAATTAAACTCATAACACCATACTCCTTACAAAGAGGGATCAACTTTTCAATGGGCATTCGAACAGCAGAGGGACTGGTAATGTGATCTAAAATGACGGTGTGGTATTTCCGTCAGTATATTTGTTATCTCACATGTTGATATAAAACCAGAGTGGATTAAACAATTGAAAGATTATATCTGTTTGTTGGTCAATACAAATGCGATCAGCCAATCATATCATAGCAATAGAAACCAAAAATGTTACTAGCTTAAGGATGTAGTTAGGTGAGGTTTTTGAAATTCGCAAAAGTCATTCGGGTTTCGCGGATTTTATCCATTATTACTATGTAAAATATTTTGCCCCATTACACCCAATTGTTTAGTCATCAAAGGCTTTGGTGCCTTATTTAAGGTCAGTAAGCAAGATTTCATTAGATTGTAGATTTTCCTTCCATGTGAATGATATCAATAAAATGTACATGCTATACTAAGGTAAAAATCCAAGAGAGCCATTTCCCGCCATTTTTTTTAAAATGTGAAATATTTTGAAAACAAGGTCCATAACCTATCAATATTTTTAGCTGAATTTATTCCATTGCCAATGCTCTTTCCATTTATGGTATCAATTCAAAATCGTAGATTTATTTAATTTCACCTTTCTACATCCTTAAATAAGAATGTTATTCTTATTTTGCCGGTACAATACTTTGTTACAATAAAGTCTGCTTTTTCTCCTTATTTGAAAGATTGCTATAAAGCCTGGAGTAGACAATCGTATGTGCCATGTAGCAACCGTTAATGGTACAACGCCACCAAATGATATCAATATCATTAAGTCTTGTTTAGCGTTGCTGGTGCAACGCTAATGACATAATATTTATCATTAAGGGTGTCCCTAATAGCCTGCTAATGATACAAAACCGCTAATGATACAATTTATTGCATTTAGCGTCGACGCATCGCCCCTAAATGATACAACTGGGACGTAACTTACATTCTTCACGTAATAGTGGATATCGACGAGATATTCTGAACAAATCCGTTAAATTGGCTTTGGATTCCAGTGACCTGAAGACTTTACATATATACTGGCCTCTCACTGATACTGCCGATGTCTTCTGAAATACATGAAGACTCTTTACCAAACCCTTCGGGGAGTTTTTGGGTTTGATTTTTCTTCCGTTGTGCGACAGTGTTTTACCAGCAGACTAGATTCCTTGAGCTAGCCGGCAGTTTAGCGGCGAGCACTCTTTGACCCTTCTTTCAAAATTACGTTTTGTCTTATGCTTTTTTTTGTTCCAAGATAGTGGTCATTGAGTTAGTAGTCTAACTGTATTGGGTTTTATTCGCATGTGTGTGATACTATAGGGAAACGGGATAGAGAAAGGGGAGGTTTGTGTACCCATAAACCGGTTTAACCCTACCACTGGCTTTTGCTAGTGCCTGGACCAAGTCCGGCAATCCCGAGTTCCTATCGTTATTTATGTTTGTCTCTTGTTTTCATTATTGTTTTTCTGGTGCAGTTTGCTTGTAAATTGTGGCATGTGATTGCAGTTCCTGGCCATTGTAGGTGTTTGCTGTTTTCCTGTTTTTGTAAACAAGAATCTTACGTCATTAGCAAAACCTGTAGGTGGTTATTAGACATACTTGCACATCGCTCACTATCATGTTGTGGCAGGTCACTTAAAGGACTTGTAAATATGTCATGCAATACCTTCAATAAGTCAGTTTTGTAATTTAGATAAGTCATCATGTACATTATTTGGGAGATAGGTAAAGTGATTAATGGTTCGATTAGTTAGAAAACTATCTACATCAATTTAAGTAAGTTTGTACTTTATAATTACCATGACAATTTTTCTTTTGTAAAACCAATTATATTATACTACTTGGTGTCCATAAACTTACCCATTACAGCAATTTTGACTTTAGGATTCTGTTTGAAATATTCTCTATACATATCTACAACTTCATCTTCACTTTTAATGGGGAATTTTAGTGGTAAATAAGCTGTACGTACATCTGAAAAGAAAAGAAAAATAGCACATTATTAACTCAGTTTAAATTGTATGAAAATAGGCCACTTGTGCGATTGCAACAAAACACACTCCCAACAATATTTTTTTTATGAAATCTCCTGTAGAAGTGTTCCCGTTGAATTATATTTTTCAAACAATAGGCAATACTGTGCACTTCAATGATCAGTAATAGTTTGTTAGTAGTAAGACACATTTATGCATTTATTCACCCCGATTCAAAACTAACTGTACAGAAATTCACCACTCACAGTCATCATTCTGCAAGTGGTCTTGTTTTACAGGCCCGAATTTAAAAGAAAATTGCGTAATCCGATTTCTAAGGAGTATAACTATGAAAATGCTAAGTAAATGGGAGTGTAAGTGTGTGAATGTGGGGAGGGGGTGGATGGGGTTCTGATTAAATTTCAACATGAGCAACAGAGGTTTAGGTGTCTGCAAGGAATTAATTTCCCTTTATATAATTTTGTGAAATTTTCGGTTTTTTAACGTAAGTAGATGTAAAATGAAATTTTTGGGTCACGTGTTCATTTAAGTGCAAAATCTTTAATTGAAAATTTTAGGATTTTACATAGAAATGATAGAGAAAATGACTATGGTGAGTGGGATAACTTTTTAAGAGAAATAAACTAGAGAACTTTAATTCCTGCAGTGATAGCTAAATAAAATTAATTTATCAAATCATCTCTCGTTTGTAATTTCTGTGTTCCTTACAATCATACATCAGATTTACAGTTCGTCTTTTATATAAAATTCCAAGAGATCAGAGGTTTATGTAATTATGTAATTATGTAAAACTGTCGAAGATGAATACCATTTCTTCTTCACTTGTAAATTAGATACACATCTGGGAAAAAATTAAGAATTGTCTTAAACCCATCATCACCTGATGATGTGAAGGCAGTAGTGTCTTTTATAAAACAGTCATGTGTCTTTATATCTTTATTTTATGATGAATTTGTTTTTGTTTTAATTTGTATGGCTACAACCCTAATGTGTTAATGTTTGCAATTTAAATAAATAAGTTATAGAACATCTTTTGGATTGAAAATGTTATAAAAGGACTACAAAACAGAGTGTTTTATTTGGAATTGTCTTTAAATTTAGTAATTGCTTTGTTAACTTTCTAAATTTATGAGATCTAAATGAACAAACATTGGGCCGAAATTGTGAAATAATACCACAGACACTTTAAGGGGGTTCGCTACTCTATTTGAAAATAAATCAGATTTCAAATAAATGTGATTTTTTGTAAAATAAAAAAAGAAGTAATTTAAGTGAAAAAAAAATAATAGGTTTATAATCTCATTTTTGAGATTAAGGTGATTGAAAATTTGGCGGGAAACTGAACTCCTCGTATTTTTCATAGGCTTAACATTAGCAAAGTTTGATCACGAATGAATTTGACAGAATAAATAAAGAATCAATGAAATTTTTACAGAATACTTATAAAGATGTATAAAATGAAATTATGGGAAAAAATAAGGGGGTCCATGGACAAAAAAAATTATATATAATGCTTTTAAATGGATAAAACCAGAGAATTCCGAAAATCTGACAGAAATCCCAAAACTTGAGGAGCGAACCTCCTTAAGCCGATTTCTCTGAAGCCTGTTAGAGGACAAGGTGCGATAATGGGTTGATTTGGCCCAAGATTCCAGTGAATTTCTAAGATGAACCTTAAGATTTTATTTCATGTTCGTTTCAAAGTTGAGATCCCATTAACAGAAAAAAAATACAAAAGTTAGAACCAGTGACGTCACAATAGGTACAGTTCCGACATCATGAAAAGGCCACTTTTTAGAATTTCCATAGAAATATAACGAATTTGACAGAATTTCGTACAGTTTTCCGCACCGGAAATATCGAGCTTATTCAAGATCCAATTAGATAATTTACCAACTTATTGGTACAAATAAATTGAACCTATCATATAAATATCTTTTTGGTTCTTGCATGTGCTCCATATTTCCTATACAGAAAGAGTAGTCAAAATTGGTCAAATTTATCATTTTTCGACAAAACTTTCAATTTGCCCCTTCTTCTTCACTCAAAAACTCAGAAATCAAACATCAATATTTCAGAACTGTTACAATTTACTGAAAACCATTCCCACAGAATATTTCAATGAGAAAATTCTGTGAATTCGACCATATTTATTTTTCAGGCCAAATAAAGCCCTTATCGCCCCTACTCCTTTTCTAATATTCACTCACTGCTGACGTAAGTCTTTTAGGTAGATAATTACCCTTTTCAGATGACTTTTGTATTGTTGCCTCACACGTTTTCTTCAGTGCTGGATATGAGTTGTCATTATATAAAATAATATCTCCAGGTTCAAGTTGTAATGATTTCAATACACTGTTTGTACCTGTAATTAAACAAATTTGTTTTAATTCAAAGTTCAAAGTTCAAATATTTATTGTCATAATTTGTTGACAATTAAGAACAAATAAGAAACTAAACAAGTACAGGAAAAAAACAGTTATGAGTACCCTGTTCTGATTTGACAAATGAAGCGAACATTTATAGTAGTGACCAAAAGACGCCGTAATTCACCAATGCGCTGGTGACTATGTAGATTTTGACGCAGGTAAATGATAACTGAATAGAGTGATAAAAGGTACTTGTAACTGAGTAGAATTTTACACAGGCAACCGGAAAATGAGTAGAGGTAAACTCTACTGGTAAATGATAGTTTTAATACAGGTATACTTGTAACTTTGTAAATTATTACACAAGTAACATGTAACTGAGTTGATTTTAACACGACAACTGGTACCAACAAATCTTGTCACAAATAATTTGCAAAAGCATGCATATTTTTCATTATATATAAGTTTCTAATTCTAATATTTTGAATAGACATTTAAGATATGAGTCACTGGCATATTTGTGATGATTTCAAGTTGACTCAAGAGCAATGAACAACAACAAGTTTGTTCTGTAATCATTTCAATTTATTTATATACTACGGTGTAGATTTTGAGGAAGAAATATTATTATTCAATGATATTATTTGTGCATTGTGATTGGTTTATTTGACGTCCCGTTACGTTCTGTAAATATGGTGTAAACCTAGCTTTTCCATTAATAGTACACGGCGTTCTGTATTTGGAAACGTCAGGACTGGGTTGCACAAAGCTCAATTAAAACTTAATAGACTATTAAAAGTTAATTGTCTATTAAATAAGTAGGAAATGTTAAAGCTTAATAGACTATTAAATATTTAATAGTCTATTAACTTTTTGCAACCCAGTCCAGGTTTACAACATATTAAATATGCTAACGAATGAACGTTACATTCTAATTAAAAAGAGAATAATGTCATAAAATAACAAACGAGTATAATATGACAAGTTCAGTCAATATATGGCCTTACAGACATGATTAGAGTATATTGCGTCCTCAGTCATTATGTACTAATCAGGTCTATAAAGCCATGTTTTGTCATGATATATATGCATAATATTTATCAATTATGGACTTTTTACGAAGTCAATATGTTATAATAGACCTGTTAGGTTTATATTGACCGAGGACGAAGTCCGAGGTCAATATTTTCCTAACAGGTCCATATTTAACATATTGATAGAGTAAAAAGTCCATTATTTTTATATTACATATGTAGTTTTATGTTATCTCATTACATTTTTGTGGAGAAAAATTTTGTCAATATATCGGAATTTAATTAGAAATAGAACCTTAATTTGAAGTCGGGTGTGGATCTGACATCATCCAGAAAGGGTTACATGAGTGCTCATAGGATAAATAAATGTCGTTATTTCTCTTATATTTGCAAATAATAAAAAAAAACAATCAAACAAGCCTTTTTATAAGGGTGTTTACGTGAAGTGTGCAATAGAAAAACATGTGACAACTGTTAAATTTATTTTTCATTGATTTCGGTGGTTGCTCTGTAAAAACATTTTTATATACCCTTTTATTTCCCAGGCGGAAACTCCTATAAATGTGTAAAGCGTTTTCCAATATTTATTAAAATATTTTTCATAAGACCTTTCCTAGTGAAAAACTATAGTCTGATGTCCAACCAGACATGTAGATAGCGTCAATAAAACTAAAAATAGAAACATAGCGTCACTATACTTAAAAATAGAAACATGGCGTCAATATACCTAAATTTAGGAACAACGTTGAAATATATTGAATATTCTTAAAATCACGTGAGCGTATTAGCCAATGAGATTAATAGGAACGTATACCATATTTAATATTTAGTAATAAGTCTGTAAGCATCGTGCAATTTTGCCTGAAAATTCCTTGAACATGAAGTGTACCCGGTACAAAATGTAGTTGCATTTTTAACAAAAATACATGACGTTTCAAACATTATTTGAACGTTTCAATCCTAAGATGCCATTTGTTTTTGCTTGATTTTTTTTTTGAATAACTTTTTACAGTGAATTTTCCTGGTCATATGACGAGACTTATAACAGACCCTATTCCTAACCTGGTACCCTGTGAAAATATATTTTTTTACACAAGTTTCACTTCAAATACTTGTATATTCGAACCGGAAGCCGCTTACGGTAAAGAAATTATTGAGTCAGGATTCCAGACTAACCATATTCCCAGAATGAAAATAAACTAGCCTGTAGTAGCATTTTGAACAAACACTATGTCTTCTGGTTCAGCATTTAAAAACTCTGCTACACATTTCCTGGCTTCATCTTGTTTCTGTCTACGATTCTCATGAAAACCAAAGTCTGAAAAAAAAAACAATCTGAAATGAAATATCATCTACTGATATTTTTAATAATTGGTGGTGACCACCGAAGAGCTTTTGGCATTGTAAATTATGGTCACTGTGGGCTATTGGGTAATGAAGAGCCCTGATGTAGCGTTGTTCGACAATAGGGCCTGTAAGTCTCGTACAATTTTGAAACTTCCGGGACCAAAACTTGTACCCGGAAGTTACATTTTAAACAAAGATATATGACGTTTCAAACAAACATTTGAACGTCACAATCCTCCGACGTCATGTTATGGCGGGAAACGTTTTCGAATTGCCTGTTTATCGTTGATACTCGGGAGTCACATGACAGACTTACAGACCCTATTAGCAATGAATTCCACTGAAACCGGTGCTGCCTGGGGCCGTCTTGAACTTACTATAAGGTTTGAGAAAAGTTCATTGTTGAAGGCCACAAGGTGATGTCAATATGAAGAACAACAATAAAAGCGTTATTACATTGTTTTGTTTTACCATGTATTTGTAAAGACTTTGTCTCATGTACGTTTACTCCATATCCCTGCATTGCTTGTATTAGTTCTATATTTAAAAAGTGGCATTGAACAGTGAACGTATATTGCAAAAAAGCTTATACCGAGGCCTCATTAACAGAAATAGTATGCAGGATAATTGTGGAAACTGGTCAAATGTTTATAATAATTTCAATTCCAAAAAACAAATAATATTAATAACATTTTAATTTTTCATGACACTGTCCTTACGATAAATGAAAACAACAGCTTCATACCTGTTGTTTCTTCCAGAACATCGATAAATTCATCAGTGCCAGAATTTGTAATAACAGCACTACAATTCCCGCTGTTGTCGCATTTGAAATTAAGATTTCGTCGGAACCAAGCATCAGGAAAACTCTCCATTTCCTCTGTCAACCTACAATATATCTAAACTAACAATATCAGAGCCAAAAGTAGTATTCTAAAATATTTAACTATATCATATAACGCAATAAAATTACAGTTTGAACAACTATACCATTTATATTTTTTATTTACAATTACTCTCCACCGGACGATAACACCGTGCACCATCCGTACACAGGATATAGGTACATGGACTGGTTTTCGTTTGAATTCTTAATTGAACCAGATTCAGAAGAAAGCAAAATCACAAAATACTGGAGAAATTTAGTTTCTGCATATGACGACACCGACAACTTGTGTCTTCAAAGCAGATTAGATCAAACCATTTAGAAAGCCATTAAGCGCGATAAAATGAAAAGCCGATAGAGAACAAATTACACAAGGAGCTAAATAGAAAAGCAAAAAATCAGCTAAGGACAGAGCAATGCAAGAGGGAGATATTCCTTAATTTAAAACAAAAGAAGCTAGACTTAGCTAAAGAAGTGGAATTTAGATTTATGTCTGTAGTGGATTAGTGATAGTCGAGGATACAGTATGTTTGATATAGTACATTCTCGATGATGAAAAAAAAATAAATCGCTTTCAATTTAATCATAACACTAGTATGCCGTTGAAAATAACAAATCAAAACAGACATTTTATATGCAACTTGCCTTCTTTGAGCCTCTTGAACTCGACGAGGTACAACTCCATATGAGCCATGGTTTACAAATGTCACACCTTCCTTCAGTGTGAACTCTTTTTCCCTCATTTCTTTTCCAAACGTTGGCATATTAGTGATTGACATAGCTAGCAGTGAGCGGTGACATATGTTATCCTATCCAATTCTAGATAAAAAATATAATCATCATACAGTCTGTCTTGGTAAGTCATTGAACTTGTATTGTATTGTATCGTATTGTATTGTATTGTATTGTATTGTATTGTTGTATTGTATTTTACTGTTGTATGGTATTGTATTGTATTGTATTGTACGGTATTGTACAGTATTGTATTCTATTGTATTGTATAATATAGTATTGTATTGTATTATATTGTATTGTATTGTACAGTATTGTATTGTATTGTATTGTATTGTATTGTATTGTATGCTCATTCACAAAAACAATGAAGGGATATGGAGTAAATGCGCAGGAGAGAAAGTCTCTAAAAATACCTGGTAAGACCAAGCAAATTAACAACGCTTTTATTGTTGTTCTTGATGCACTGAATGTATTTAATTGTTTTTTTTTTGTATTCAATTGATGAAGTCAGTTTTTCCATGATGATATAGCATAAATTTGTTTTCAATTTATCGGCCACAAAAAAAAAATCGTCCCTTTGAACAATGGGAATAGTCTTATTATAAAATCTTAAGTAAGCGTAGAGACACAGAAAATAACGACGAAAGTAAAACGACAACGAAAATACGACTGCGATTACTTTGCCATTGAGAATAGGTGAAAATATTTTTATACCGATATCAGTTTTGTAACTCGGTTCTGTGGTGACCTTCCAAATATAATTACTGCATCCTAAGTAACGCCTTCACTGTGCACAAGTAAATAAACGAATAAACAATAGAGATTTATTTTTATTTTTACTAATAAAACTAAAGACTGTTGAGTCGTTCAGGACAATAATATATGGGAGACTGTTCCAGTTTTGATGGTGCGTGGAGAGAAAGATTGCTGTCGTAACTGTGTTCTGCATGAGAGTATTTGATATGACTGGGAGTGTGTTGCGTATCTGTCTGAGAGGTGGTATAAGTCTGTCTGTTTTTGATATGGCAACTTGTTTATGTTTGATGTGATCTGCACTGATGAGACCTAAATTCACAGTAACCTCGGTATTTTGTTATTATGTATGATCTTGTACAACATGACAAGGCATGAATCTGTTCTACTGTCTGCCAGACTTCTCCAATACAAGAAGTTTAACATGTCACTATAAAGCTAGATGTGTTCATGTGTCTGTTAGTGACATACCTAACAGTCCTTTTCTATGTTGCTGATGTCCTCAGTGAAGTAAGGATCCCATACTGAACAGGCATACATTCAAGTGAAGGTCTTACCAAAGATTTATATGCCTGCTCCGTCACTGAGATGGAACTGATGTTAAGGTTCCTTCGAAGAAAACCAAGTATCTTATTTGCTTTAGTGCTTTATAAATTACAATATCTAAAAGTTCATTTCAGATATCTCTTAACAAAAATATCTAGATTCAGTTGCACCAAACCGGGTCCACCAAACCAACATCAATCATCATGAACTTGCAACCCGAAAATGGAATTTAAAATGAAAAAAAAACAGCTTGCCATATTAACTGGTGTATACATCCGTGCATAAGCAATGTATCATTAAGGATGTGGTGTAAATGCACATGAGACAAAATCTCTACAAATACATGGTAAACTAAGCAATGGAACAAAGCTTTTATTGTTGTTCTTCATGATGTCACCATAGCAACATCTCATGTCTATAACAACAACTCCTTTGAACAACATGCAAAGAACAACGGCAGTAGAATACCGAAGGAACAAAGCAAAATTACATAAATCAAAGTCCAGAGACAAGGCAAAAGTAAGAACACAAGACGACAGAAGACCAAAGACACCACATGCACACAAAACACACGAACATTACATATACAACGGAAAAAACTAAAGCACTAACATTGTGACCTCTAAAAAAAAAACAAAAAAAAAACAGAGTGACATCAGGTGCTCCGGAAGGGTAAGCATGTCCTATACTGTATACTGTATACACTGCCAGTGGGTTAATCCAGGGTAAAGTCAAAACCGGTAATGTCAAATCTGGGAAGACGTGAATCTAGCTGAAAATGTCAGTTTTCATTTGTTACACTGAAGTTTTCATTACGGGACTTTCGGATGATTGGAGCTCTAGTGTGTGTGAAGGCAGAGATGAATACCAATACGGTAGTAAGGTTGGAAAAAACTGGATTAACTGGATTTCCCACCTACTGAAAAAAATAATTATATCTCCTTATAGTAACAAGCCTTCAATTAGAAGTAATTTGAAGAATACGATAATGCGATATACTGAAGAAAACGCTAAATCTTTGTTCACCGATAAATGTACCCCAACGTCAGCTGACTTTGTCAAAAAAAGGAACAATTTGTTGTCAAAAGTACCGTATTGAAAGACTGTCAATAACAGATTGTCAAACATGGACTAATTACAGGTTAAATAATATTATTGTACCTACCTGTACGCAATGTCAATGTACTATGTGTACTAAGTATATAATGTAGTGATCGTACTATGTCAATATAGATTATACCTGTATGATCGAGATATTTTATTTATTCAACTACCCAGATATTTCATTTATAAATTTATAGTTATGATTTAACTGTAGTTCCGCAGTTACATTTATTACTAGTGGTCCTAATTTATATCATGTTTTTTCAGCATTTACCTGATGCCACTGTAATGGTAAAATACCGTTAGTCCGTGTAGGTACACAGATTAAACCTTAGAATGCCCCAAAACAAGGGGAAAATTAAAAGGGGAAAAGGGGGGGGGGGTAAACTTTGAGTTTAAGAAGAAGAACTTTATTTGCACAAATAAACCCTAACGGGTTAAAGCAAAATATGAACAATACAATGACATACAAATTCACAAATTGTTTACAACATATAATCATGGTAACAAGAAGATTAATTATATTTAATGAAGTAAAATTGGCCAATGTGGACCTCATTTTCGCAGTTCTACAGACCTTTAAAAAGCACAGACATAAACTGTTTGTTGGTAACCGCACTAGGACCTATCTGTGAAGTTTCTCATTAGGTGGGTTTTGGGTAGCGGAAAATCAAGTTATCATTAACTTTTTGCACATTGAACACAGTTATCTTCGCGTCCTTCTTATTACACAGGGCTTACAAAATTCCATCTCATACGATCATTAAAAAGTTCTTTAATAGATACCAGCCCCTTGTGGAAAAATTTAATGTTTCGATCCGAATTGTGGTTCAAGATTCTTTTTTTTTTACTCAATACTGAAATGAACATTTCATTTTCTGCGACATTTAAATAGCAATTGCTGTCGAGTAACGTAACTAATGGATACTACCGAAATGGAAAAAAAAGGGGGGGGGGG
>MJUU01050652.1:0-12678 GCA_002080025.1 Modiolus philippinarum | reverse complement strand
CCCCCCCCCCCCCCGAAAATCAAATGGTCCGTGCCTTATCGGGATGACAGTTTTCATCAGGAAATAGACGTTGTTTTTGTTTTCAGTAATGGCCAACATTGATATCTATAGGCATTATAAGGAGCTACATTTCTTATCTATTTTTTGATATTAAATTTCATATAAAATTTCTATGAATCCTGAATTAATTATAACTATCGTAAAATAAAAAAAAACTATGTTTGGCTCTCTGAATGTATGTAGGTTTCCGTCTAGAGTAGCTCACGCCCTTTGTAAACGAAGCCTTTGCAGATTTTACCCAAGAGGTTTGAAATTTTGCTGTGTTTTTACACATTGACCAATTGCATTCGACGATTTGTCTACATTTTACGGCTAGCTAAACAAACTAGTCAATTTTTCAACAACATTCTGTTAGCACAGTGATTTGTCATAATCAACTTCACTTGGTTTTAACTTTTAAAAAATCTGAAACTTCACAGGCGTTGGCATCGTCGGCGTCATCGTTGTCTGTGGTAACTTTGCTTCTAGTCGGATCATAATCAAATTTTAGTGTGATATATCTTGGCACACGCGTAAACTGGGGGTTTTATTTCGAGCTGGCGGCCCCGCCATTTTCAGCAAAAAGGCCAAAACGGGATGAAATTGGGGGTTTTCACATATTTGACTGTATAATCTTATTATATATTGGGTTTTAATTGGGTTTTCACTGTGCTCCTGAGGAAATTTCATGTAGGATGTACCACCCATTAGATAAATGGGACCCAAAGGGGACGAATTTAAAAAAATCTTTTTTTTTTTTATTATTTTTGGTCCGATTTTTATGCATTTTTTTCAAAGGACTATTATAATGACAAATTAACATACCGTTCAACTATTAGATTTTTGGTAACTTGTTTCCTTATCCAGTTATGAGAGGCCAAACGGGCAAAAATGGCAAGTGCAGATTTCTATCCAGGGTTATTCTGTTACAAGAGAGTTCTTCTTAAGATTATACCAATTGTCAAGGTCCTACTTTAGATTGTACCAATTGTGAAGGTCTCAACAGCCTCAAATGGACCGTAGCTCCGCTACAACTCCACCACAGACATCTATGTTGACATGGCTTCAGTTGAGATGTAAATTGCTGAGAAATACCAGAGATCGTTTTTGAAAGGGACCATCCAAATATCATTATTACTAACTTAAATTTTGATGTCTTTTCCATAAGGTTAAACTACTGAAGTTCCATGCTGACGGCCATGTTTTTTGTAGAATCGGAACGAATTAAGCAGTCTTTGTAAAGGACCTTTACCACATCATCCTAGTATAGTTTAGTTAAATTTGTTTCATTAGTTTTAAAGCAGATGGTGAAAATGATGTTTTACCCATGAGTCCAAAAATGAGACCATATAACATATATGTTATGCCAATGACGGCCATGGGTCTAAGTGGGCGATTTAGGTTCTTGGGAGCCTCTTGTTTATGTTTTCTTCTTGGCATATTTTTGCACAGTGGAAGTTGTAGGAAAAATTGCAAACAACGAGAAAAATCTGAAGCAACCATATGCAGTCGTCAAATGCTGTGTTTGTTTTGGTTTTCCTCCTCCATTTCATAAAGAAAAATTAATCCCACTCTTCTGATTTTATTAACATTGACTACTATTTCATTTTACTATGAATTTTATTAAAATTTGAGTAATTTATAAATAAGGGTAGATAATCCCACCACATGAGTAACATATACTGTATAACCAATGTTAAATGCAAACATTCCAAATTCATTTTTTTTTTTTGGATTTAAAACAAAATAATAATGAAGAAATTTTACGAAAGGATATGGAGTAAATGAACATGAGACTATAACACATATGTTAACTCAAACTGCAATAATTTTAATGAGCTGTAATGAGCAGTGTTTTATACTAAATTTAATTCTCAGTAGACAAAAGGTGCCTGAATTTACTATGGTGATTTTACCGGTCTGATATAAATATATATTGTGAAATTTTTCGAAATTTTACTAGCCCAAATGTACTACCAAGTTACAAATTCAAGTAGTACTTCCTCAAATTTACTAATTTATGGCTACAGGACTACTATTAGAGTCGAACCGGTTTACCCTGAATTCTTAAAGTGATATATTGTAAAAAGTTTTGTTACTGAAAATGTCGCTTTCAGAAATTTTTTTTCCTAACACCAAATAAAGAACTGAAAATCAAATGAAATGCTTGAAGTTTTTTATGTTAATATCAATAAACTCAGAGACTGAGCCTGTATCGCTCACCTGACAAAATACTTCTATTCCATTCATGAAAAAATGATGTTTTTACCAATGGGTCTAATGTTTTGCTATGTTCTCCATCCATTTTTTTGTTGTTGCAAAGGACCTTCTATACATCATTTCAATACAGTTTAGTTAAATTTACTTTAATAGTTTCAGAGAGGATGATGGTTAGTATGATTTTCCCATAGGCTCCAATGATAAAATATGTTCGTCGCTGGCCCCCATGTTTTCACGTATCAGAATGAAATGAGCAATCTTTGGTTAAAGACCTTAAGTACATCGTTCCTGTAAAGTTTGGTTGAATTTGCCTCAGTGGTTTCAGAGGAAAAGATAAATATATGAAAAGTTAACGGACGGACAACGGACGCCAAGTGATGAGAAAAGCTCACACTGGCCCTTTTGGTCAGGTGAGGTAAAAACAATTAACAAAACATTTTTACATTTTTTCATCGGGATTTCGGGATTTTCAAAAATTAAGTCCGGGAAATCGGGAAAGGAGTAAAATAAGTCCGGGATTTCGGGATCGGGGGCTTTAATTTCCGCCACTAGAGAAAAAAAAATCATCTTGGATAGGGAAACAGGGTTTTTAAGAGTCTTTGTTAAATCCCCCTCGTGAAACGGGAAAGTTGTGAAATTTCGGAAAGGGCCCCATTGTGACCTCTATATACAGCTTCAAAAGTTTTTAAACCTGATGGAAAAAAAACTCCGTTTAGTAATAAAGGGGAAAGGCTTTCGGGACTTCTAGATTTCTCATTGGTAACCTCGGAAAATCGGATGACCCGTATTTTAAGGCCATACATTCGGAATGAAAATACCCATTCGAATACCTGAATGTCTTTAACAACGGAACATCACGATTTTCAGTCCAAAATATAACGGGATTGGCAAAAATTGGTTTCTTGGATAGATAAAAAACACAAAGATCATATGTACGTGAGCAAGCAATATGGGAAGTTCATTTACACATCGTATTCTTTAAATTTTACATTTTGAAAGTTCAGTATACATGCATTAAATTTCCGAACACATTCAATCCAATAAACCTCTAGGGAAAATGGGCATTCTATGATTTCACGCATAGCGTCACGCTAGTTAGAAGTTTACAATGGCAATGGTCATATTACAGCCTTCAGTGGTCAATGAGTAGATCTTGGATAAATTTTATCAAACATTGATATATTTGTTGTCCTGTTAATTTATTTGTAATGGGGTGGAAAATGTGCCATAATTCGCGTCTTTGGTCACAAAATTCCACCAATTTATTGGTATGAACAGTTTTCCGAGAGCCCGGATCTGAAGCCCGGAACCAAGTGAGTGGAGCCCGGAGCTCTAGGGTTGGAGCCCGGAGCCATAGTGTTGGAGTCCGGAATCCTTGTGTTGGAGCCCGGAACCCTAGTATTGGAGTCCTGAGCCCTAGATGCTTGAGTCTGGAGCTCTATTGTTGGAGCTCGGAGCCCTTGTATTGAAAACCTGGCCCAACGTTCAAAAATGCAAATCCGGGACCAAGAACCCGCATTATTTCCCAATCAATTAGTTACTAGTATTAGAACTTTCTGATTTTTGTCAAAATGTTAACAAAATATGCGCCTATTCAGAATTAATATTATTTCCTTGACGGGAATTACCTTTTGCACAAAAATCTCTGTTCTGTAAATGGCTAAAAAAACTTTTCGGGAAACTACGCTATTTCTTTTTTGTCGAGAGCAAGTTACTCTCAAAACTCGCCATATTCACAGAGAAGAATTATAAGTGTGTCTCGATGCGGTAGCGGGATGCGGGGTCGGCTTTGAAGTAAACGGAAAGCAGATCGGCTTTTTTAGTGAGCGGGAAAGGGATTATAGAAAATAAAAATGCACGGCGAAACGAGAATGATGTCGGAATCGCTTAAAAGTTATGCCGTGAACCGGGAAAAGGTTGCTTTAAAAGAGTGTAAAATATTTCCCGTCCTATTAAAACACCTGCTTAAAATAAAATTCCCGTGTGTTGACATTACTGAATGAAAATTTCCGGCTACTGGAATGGTAGTAGTTTTTTAATAAAAGGGGTTGGCGAGACCAGCATGATTTTCGAGACGTCGGGATTCTGTTCTGTTCTGTTCAAGTAACTTCCTCCTCTGCCAGGAAAACCGTCAATATATACGACGTGAAGAGGAACATTTAAGAGGCTTGTTTAGGGTATATTGGGATACGGGATATTTACGACTTTTGTTAATTGGATATGGGATATTTGAGACAAAAAGTACTGGGATATGGGATATTTTGACTATGGAAAACGGGATATTCCAATATTTAATTGGATATCTTCAATTTTCAAAGGGATATTTTCGTCCAGACTTACTGGGATATGGGATATTGGGACCTCCCTAAACAAGCCTCATTTAACAGATATGCACCTTGCATTTTAATGTGAGCATTGCCTTCCCCAGTTCCCTAGCCTTGACGCAGGTTGACTTACATGGTGTTCACGTGGACATGTGAGCTTAAAGACCTATATAGATACATACCACTCACTGCCATCTATGGCGGGTGCAAAAAAATATATATATACAAAAGCACACAAAATATACAAAGAACTCTCCGCGGAACCCCCCAACAATAAAAGGCAGAATGGGAACCGGCCAGGACAATTTACACTATCAAAACCGGCGCCGTTAAATGCTCAGTTGTATTGAAGGTGGAGGAAAGCGGAAACTCCGAAAGAAACAACCGAACTGTCAGGGGAACAACCAGAACACATAGACATCATGTAAATGAGAGGTCTGTTCGACATGCCATAACATAAACCAAAATGTTGGACGGCTGACAGTCCCACGTTTTCCATCTCCGTGGTGTTAGACGTCCAGAAAACAATAATTAAATCCAAAGAGATGCAAATATGCATGATCAAGTGTTAAAGTTCAAGAATTTAACAAAAACACTAAACAAATTTGACATCTAAATCATTTTAACACTCAGAATTTGGAGAGCTGAAACAAAGCGTCCGACCTGCACAATATTTTTCAACTTCGGGAAATCAGATAACTCCCATTTTCAGATCACGAATTGGGAATGAAAATACCTAGCCCTGCTAGACTGAACACGGGAGTGGGGGTCTCGTGTCATGTTTTTTGTCTGTTTCCCAAATGACAACAGATTTTTCCCTTTAAAGCTTAATTGTTGTTTCCTCTACCGGAGTTGACATGTTCAACGCGGCGAGTGTCTTATAAGATCGACTAGGAGAGGCGCACAGTTTGTGCCCATAGGAATTCCGATAGTCTGTTGAAAAACAAGTCCTCCAAACTGGACAAATATATTGTCGATCAGAAACTCTAACATTTTAATCACTTCTTCCTCTGTATATTTTTTCTCCGATTCGGAGTCATTTTTCACAAAGTAGGCTTGTTCTCTACCTACAACAATGTAGCTATATCTTCGTTCACCGTTCTTACGTGAGAAACATCTATGAATCAAACCTTTCAGCCGAGATTTTAGTTGTTCATGAGGAATAGTAGTGTAAAGTGTGGAGAAGTCGAAAGTTTTAATGCTCTTACAGTGTGATAATGATCTAGAGTTTAAGATGTCAAGTAGATCTTTGGAGTTTTTCAAAATCCACATTTCATTTACACCGCTTCTTGAAAAGCAAGTATCACAGTATTTTTGAAGGCCCTCTTTAACAGCTGTCAAGATGGAGGTTAGCAATTTAGATATAGGTTTTGTAGAGCATTTGGCAGATCCAGCGATGTATCGTTCTTTGTATGGGCATTTATGTAACTTTGGTACCCAGTACATAGAGGGGAGATCTGTGTCTTCCTCCTTGGTGGAAATCCCGAAGGAAAGCAAAACAGATTTATGGTTCTGTAATATCTCCTCCTTTGACAGAGTAGTAGCCGCGTAAGTTGGATTGCCGTTGAATTCATCATTGAAAATTGGTGTTTTGACAAAAAGAAAGTAAAAAATGCATATTTCCAAAATTAAATGGTCTTGGAGAGTTTCAGGAAATTTACCAAAATTGGAATCAAAGATTTTGGCAATTCAGTTATTGAAAATTGGTGTTTTGACAACAAGAAAGTAAAAAACGTATGGTTGCTAGGTAAAATTTCCAAAATAAAATGGTCTTGGAGAGTTTCAGGAAATGTACCAAAATTGGAATCAAAATTTTTTGCAATTCAGTTATTGAAAATTGATGTTTTGACAAAAAGAGAGTAAGAAATGTATGGTTGCTAGGTAAAATTTCCAAAAGTGAATGGTCTTCGAGAGTGTCAGGAAATTTACCAAAATTGGAATCAAAGATTTTTGCAATTCATTTACTGAAAATTGGTGTTTTGACAAAAAGAAATTAAAAAATGTATGGTTGCTAGTAAAATTTCCAAAATTAAATGGTCTTGGAGAGTTTCAGAAAATTTACCAACATTGGAATCAAATTTTTGCAATTCAGTTATTGAAAATTGGTGTTTTGACAAAAGGAAATTAAAAAATGTATGGTTGCTAGGTAAAAATTCCAAAAATTAAATGATCTTGGAGAGTTTCAGGAAATTTACCGAAATTGGAATCAAAGATTTTTGAAAGTCAGTTGTTGAAAATTGGTGTTTTGACAAAATGAAGTTAAAAAATGTATGGTTGCTAGGTAAAATTTCCAAAATTAAATGGTCTTGGAGAGATTCAGGAAATTTGCCAAAATTGGAATCAAAGATTTTTGCAATTCAGTTATTGAAAATTGGTGTTTTGACAAAAAGAAATTAAAAAATGTATGGTTGCTAGGTAAAATTTCAAAAATAAAATGGTCTTGGAGAGTTTCAGGAAATTTACCGAAATTGGAATCACAGATTCCATTTACAAAAAAAGCTGTTTAAACATAAAGGACAAAAATGATGCTAAGAAGAATTTCAAAAATTAAATCGATGAGCGTTATCAAAAAGTCAATCATAAACTTCAAAGCCAATGAACCATGACCTTTGTTTGGTACTAAAACATTTCTGTCCATGTTATGATGTATCATTATACAAAGTTTCATAAAGATATCAAACCTCCCTCAAGGTAAACTACCTTGAACGTAAACCTTAACCTGTAGTATATCAAACATTCACTCCTAATATTCTAAGTCATTGAACCATGACCTTGAGGTCATAGCATCCATTTCCTTCCAAAATGTTGCAGTTCATGTCATGGTCCATCTGCATACAAATAACCTCCTTCCAGGTAAACTACCTTCAACCTAAACCTTAACCTGTAGTATATCAAATATTCACTCCTGATATTCAAAGTCAATGACCCATGACCCTGAGGTCACAGCATCCGTTTCATTCCAAAATGTTGCAGTTCATGTCATGGTCAATCTGTATACAAAGTTTCATCAAGATGTCATACCTCCTTCAAGGTAAGCTACCTTCAACCTTAATCTGAGCATTACGGACGGACGTACGTACGTACGTACGTACGGACAACGTACCTGAAAACTATATACCCCTCCTACTTCGTAGGCGGGGCATAAAAATGTTAAGGGTACATGTGCTAGGACTATTTTAGGAATAATGAAGACATTTTGGGGATGCCTTTAATTTTTATGCCCCGACTACGATAGTAGGGGGGCATATAGTGTTCGGGTGTGTCCGTCCGTCCGTCCCAAGCCAGGTTTACCCTCAGGTTGAAGTTTTTTTCTGTGAAGGATGCATGCTATTATCATGAAACTTTGTATAAATACACATTAGGGTATAATTCAACAAAAATCATAAAAAAAATTTGATCCTGGCTACCAACTTCATGCTTCACTGATAATGGAAAAAAGGGGGATAGTATGAGGTTTACCCTTAGGTTGAAGTTTTTTTTTCTGTGAAGGATGTATGCTATTATCATGAAACATTGTATAAATACACATTAGGGTATAATTAAACAAAATCATAATAAAATTTGATCCCGGCTACCAAATTCATGCTTCACTGATCATTGAAAAAAAGGGGGGGTTGTATGAGGTTTACCCTTAGGTTGACGTTTTTTTTTCTGTGAAGGATGTATGCTATTATCATGAAACTTTGTATAAATACACATTAGGGTATTATTAAACAAAACTCATAAAAAATTTGATCCCGGCTACCAACTTCATGCTTCATTGATCATGGAAAAAAGGGGGATAGTATGAGGTTTACCCTTAGGTTGACGTTTTTTTTTTCTGTGAAGGATGTATGCTATTATCATGAAACATTGTATAAATACACATTAGGGTATAACTAAACAAAAATCATAATAAAATTTGATCCCGGCTACCAACTTCATGCTTCACTGATCATTGAAAAAAAAGGGGATAGTATGAGGTTTACCCTTAGGTTGAAGTTTTTTTTCTGTGAAGGATGTATGCTATTATCATGAAACTTTGTATAAATACACATTAGGGTATAATTAAACAAAATCATAAAACAAATTTATCCTCGCAACCAATTTCATGCCTCACTGATCTTGGATAAAAAGGGGTTGGGGGGTTGTATGAGCTTTACCCTTAGGTTGAAGTTTTTTTTCTGTGAAGGATGTATGCTATTATCATGAAACATTGTATAAATACACATTAGGGTATAATTAAACAAAATCATAAAACAAATTTATCCTCGCAACCAATTTCATGCTTCACTGATCTTGGATAAAAGGGGGGTAGTATGAGCTTTACCCTTAGGTTGAAGTTTTTTTTCTGTGAAGGATGTATGCTATTATAGTGAAACTTCATATAAATATACATTAGGGTATGAATAAAAAAAACATAACAAATATTTACCCATGCAACCAACTTCATGCTTCACTGATCATGAAATATGGCATTGCTCGAAACAGGTGTGAGGCGGGGCATTGTGTACGTTAGACACATATTCTTGTTTAGGTATTTTTCTGGTACAAATTTTGAAATTATCATAACGAGGTATTATCCTAGTTAAATACACACTAGTGTGACATCAAGTGTAATATTTAGATGATTATAAAGAATTTTTTGGGCGCATTTTATTTAATGGTATTTGTGGACTTTCCTCCCCAAGACTGGTTTTTATTCTCTTATACTTGTTATTGCGAGTACGGTAGCTAGATGTGAAGTGCGTAGACTCGACGGGAAAGGTCCAGCCGCTACTTTTGAAATGGGTCTAAATTCGCATTTGGCCGTATTTTGACGTTTTAGAGTACCATGTAGAAAACGGGCCCCAAAAATTTAGTTTGGGGCTAGGGGTCTGGCGACTCGATCAAAACGGAAGTTATTGGACCTCTCTAGATGTAATGTGAACGCCTAGGCGTAGACTCGACGGAAAAGGTCAAGCCGCAACTTTTGAAATGGGTCTAAATTCGCACTTGGCCATATTTCGACGTTTTAGAGTACCATGTAGAAAAGGGGTCCAAAATATTTCGTACGGTGCTAGGGGTCTGGCTACCCGGTCCAAACGGAAGGTATTGGACCTATCTATCTTGATGTGATGTGAACGCCTATGCATAGACTCGACGGAAAAGGTTCAGCCGCAACTTTTGAAAATGGGTCTAAATTCGCACTTGGCCGTATTTTCACGTTTTAGAGTACAATGTAGAAAACGGTCCACAAAATTTTCGTTTGGGGCTAGGGGTCTGGTGACTCGGTCCAAACGAAAGGTATTGCACATATCTAGATTTGATGTGAACGCCTATACGTATACTCCACGGAAAAGGTCCAGCCTTTAGACGGGATCCATGATTCATGGAACTTCTGAAAACTTTCTTTTTTTGCCTTTTTGGACTTAACCAAGCCACTCCTTTAACATAGATTTTGATACTTTTGTAGATTTTTTACATTTGAGATTTCTTTCAAATAAGCCAAAACAACATGTCAAAAGAAAACTAGAAAACATAGTTCAAAATTTTGCACGAATACACAGACTATTCGAGGACAACGAAAATAAAAGGGGAGATAATTGTGTACTCGCATCTGAATATCTTGCTACAGATCCCAGGGGGTACTCTCAATTATCATCTGTACCTAGGCTGGTCCCCGGAAAAAAATTTTAACCCCAAAAATAGTACTTTTTTTCAAACTACCCCCCAAAAAAATAGTTATTTTTCAAATCACCCCAAAAAATAGTTGCTTAGATAAGTGAACCCAAAAAAATGTTAGAAAAATAACACTTAAATATATACATGTTGTATTTCAACATAAAAAAGAAATTTGAAATGAAATTGACAAAATTTAAACGTTTCCTCAGTTTAACATCTTATAAAATTAATTACTAGATCATTGTAATCAGTGTTGTGCTGACAAATCAGTTGACTTTATTATTTTAGTAACCCCATGTGTTTATCCGTGGTATATTTCTTCATTTTCTATGTAAACAAAACACCCAAAAATATGAAATTTACACAAAAAAAAAAAATAGTACCAGCGTAGAAAAAATTTGGAGTACCCCCCCCCCCCCTNAAAATATCAAAGTATTAATATGCCAACATGAAGTGGGTGTAAACTGTTTTTGTATTGAAAATGGAGCAAGGCCAAATTCAATGAATATTTATGTGTATTGGAAGGGAAGGGGCACCCAAAGGTAGGTGTTTTTGACATAGTTGTACAGAAAAATATATCAGGAATCAAACGGTGCAATCCAGATATCGAAGGGATAAGAAATAACCAGCCAAAATCGAGTTGAAGTGGGGCTGGTAAAAACCATAGTTGCTTACCTTGTGGAAGAAGAGAGGGAGGGACTGGATTTTCTTTATGAAACAAGTGCCTGTGTGTTATACGCTCCGGAACTCAACGCGGACCTCGAAGAAGACCCCCATTACAATATGTAATATCAATAGAACAACATTCTTATTGTGTTATTGTAAATATTAAAAACATTAATTGATTTAAACAATGCAGTCAAGCAGGGATATCGAACGAACCATTTAGTATAATGCGGGCCAGCGGGTATTGCGGGCTAGCTTCACACTGGTTCGTTACACATATACAAAACCTATCATGCCAAGTACATGTACGAATGTATATGATAATTGTAAATTAAATCCTTAACAAATCCAAACAAATTAATTATTCGCCACCAGGAGGCGGCGAATATATTTGATACGATATTTTGAAACTTCAGTGGAGGAGCACGTGACCAGGAGCAGTTGTTTGTTTTCCATTAGAATCGATCTAATGTGTCCTAATCTTTTACAATGAAGATACCTTTTCAATAAGATAGGAAATATTTTTGAATTATTTATTCAAGAAAATTGTTTACAAAATTATTAATTTAATTTTCATTAATATTATAAATAATGTGAAAGGGAAATCAATAAGACAAGGGAGACGGGTTATGCTTGCTTGACATTTCTATTACATGTCCGGAGGAGTGTGTCTGGATATCATGATGCAGATGCATGATTACCTTAATTGCAATGGTTTTTGGGGGTTGCATATTGTTTCCAATTATTATTGTTATTATTACTATTAATTTTTGGTTGTTCATAAAAAAAAAATAATAAAAAAATGATAAATACATAAAGCAAGAACCACCGTATCCGGCGCAATCTTTTTACAAAACACGTGTGCCTCAGATATGGGTTAATTGATATAGGTCAACATTAGTGAGAGTGAAAACAAAAGAAAATCTGTCGAAGTGGGTCAAGATAGCGTGCTTTGGATCCCGATCATTTTAACATAAATAACANTAAAAAGGGCTAAAATCTCTGTTTTGTAAAGATATGTAACCTTAGATGCAAAAACACTGTATGTATCTTCACTTAATTGGCATTAATACTATATAATGTTACCTTTCAACCATCTTAACTGAGAAGTCGCTTCACATGCATTCTTGACAGCGTTGTATGTATTGTCTGTACACAGTATTATGTCTCCAGAGTCCATCCCTAACGACTTCAGCACACAGTTTACACCTATAATTAGAAATATACGTGTGTTCAGTGAACATGGTGGATTCACACGTCTTAACAGCGTTGTATGTATTGTCTGTACACAGAATGATGTCCCTAACGACTTCAAAACTCAGTTTACACCTAAAATTAGAAATATACATGTGATAATTGAACATGGTGGCTTCAAGCGTCCTAACAGCGTTGTATGTATTGTCTGTACATAGTATGAGGTTTCCAGGACTCATCCCTAACGACTTAAGTACACAGTTTACACCTATAATAATAAATATACTTGTGTTCAGTGAACATGGTGGATTTACACGTCCTAAGAGCGTTGTATGTATTGTCTGTACACAGTATTATGTCTCCAGGATTCATCCCTAACGACTTCAGTACACAGTTTACACCTATAATAAGAAATATACATGTGTTCAGTGAACATGGTGGATTTACACGTCTCAACAGCGTTGTGTATATTGTCTGTATAGAGTATGATGTCTCCAGGACTCATCCCTAACGACTTCAGTACACAGTTTACACCTATAATTAGAAATATACATGTGTTCAGTGAACATGGTGGATTTACACGTCCCAACAG
>MJUU01050651.1:226747-273147 GCA_002080025.1 Modiolus philippinarum | reverse complement strand
ATGACATAAAAATGTAGATCCAATGTAAATACAACTGCAATCAGTTTCGAGAAAAAAAAATAGAAGTTTCTACCCTGAGTTGTATAACTAATAAGTCTAAGGTATGAGTCTCATACAAATTCAATGCATAAGGTGTTTGCGTGCGGAGTTGATTGTGTACCAGCAGGTGGTATCAACGGGGATCGTCATTTTTCCAGGTAAGATCAAGTGATTTATACAGGTAGAAGTGGTCGGATGGGTCTGACACCTGTCATCTCAATAAACAGTTAATACACAATATGGTGTATACACGCCTGCATAGCTATGAATACTTCTTGTATATAAATCCCAATTTCTACAATGTTTTCTGTTAATTTGTGAACACGGGAACTTCGTAAAAGTTCTGGATATATTATCAATGTAATGATATATTTAAAAGAAATAGCTGCAAATTTTCAGTTCTTTGTTGAATAAATTACAAATCGTTGAATTTTGTGAAAGAAATTACTTTGTATTTGGACAGATCAGAGTTTTGTACTTGCTGTTTTTTTTTCACGGGCTTATCGAGTTTTGGTATTTTGTGGTCTTTAGGTATCACGTGACTTTTTAAGTTGACAAGACGACAATATGGCGGTTGATGCACCGGGATCTGCTCAAATTAATTCAGTCTTGTGTAGTTATCCAAGACAATTGAACAGTAATACATATATTTATGTGCTAACTAAGATATGAGGAATAAAATATTGAATTTTTATTTTTTTTGCGAATTTTCCCTTTAATGCTGATAGAGGTTACTCCTTGAAACATGTGTACAGCATAATGAAATTTACTGTTTTTATGCACTTTCGGTATATTTTTGTATTTCTCAACTGGTACGATCGCTCTCCTCATGACGTTTTATTGAACATAACCTTACTATCACAGCCAAACAATGGGGTTACAGATATCATAAGTTGTTGTATACATTTAACAAGTTTATAATAGTATGAACATATGATATCTAGATATGGCGTTACTCGGAAACAGCTTATCACTAGGGACATTACTTACCCTTGTTTTTACGGTAATTTTGTTAAAAAATGCTAGAAACCGATTACAAATCCAGAAAATCTGGGACGGAACTACATTCTTTACCTAATAGGGGATATCGACAAGATACTCTGCTTGCATCCGTTAAATTAGCTTTGAGTTCTAGTGACCTTAAAATTTTACACACGTACTGGCTCTCACTGATACTGCCGATGTCTACTGAAATCTATAATGAATCCTGACCAAACACTTTGGGAAGTTTTTAGTTTGATTTTTTTCCGTAGTGCAATAGTGTTCTACTAGCAGAATATGCTCCTTTGGTCAGCCGGCAGTTGAGCAGAGAACACCCCTTGAAACATCTTTACGCATTGGCGTATTGAAATAGTGTAGTGCGCCCTGACAATATTATGGCTTTGACATTTAACACAATCTGGGCACACAGAAGCTATAGTTAGTCGTCATATAAGCGGGAGGTTGATGCATCAATAAACCTGGTTTAACCCACCATTTTATTTATAAAATGCCCGTTCCAAGTCGGGAATATGACGGCTTGCCAAAAATGTTCTGTGTCGGATTGTGTTCCCCTGATTCAGTCGAATGTTATACGGATTTTCCTTACTGGTCTCTTCCTTTGATCGATTCGGACTTTTGTTGTCACTTTTATTATTGTCCTTTTTCTCTCCTTCCAAGATTGCAGTAATGGAGTTATTAGTCTACCTGTATTAGGTTTTATTCGTATGTTTCTTATACTATTGGGAATTGGGAAGTTTGTGTATCCATAAACCGGCTTAAACATACCGCTTGCTTTTGCCAGTGCCGGTAAGTCCGGCTGTCCCGAGTTCCTGTCGTTGTTTGTCTTTTGTCTTATTTGTGATTTTCCCTCACAGATTGTAGCATGTGATTCTTATTTTCAGCCATTGTTGTTGTTTCCTGTTATCCCTTTTTTCGTTACCCTTCCAGAGAACCTTAAGGTACTCTTTGGTTTCTGGGATTTCACACTGTGACCGAGTTTGTTTTGAATTACAAAAAATCAAAGTTACTGTGAATTTAGCTTCTGCATATGGCCATTTCGACAAGATAAGTCTCTTCAGTGCAGATAAAGCCAAAATATTTGGAAGTCCATAAACCGAAATATATGCATAACATGATACAGAACATATTACCAAAAGGATCTAAATAAAAAAGCCAAATTCAGTTTAGGACAGAACTTTGAATGAGAGAGATACTCGTTAGTTTTGAACAAAATTTCCTGAAATATCATGAATTGATAATAACATTTTCTAAATTTTTATTAAAGATACAATGATTTTTTAAGGAAAGTTGGTTCTACATGCAGGACTCTTATAAAACAGGACGTTTTACATCAAAATTTCTATGGCAATATCATTTACAAAGCGCATAAAAATTCAAAAATTTAAAAAATTCAAAAATTATCCTTTCAAACTTATTGATATGTTGAGCAAACTTTTTCATAAAGGATATAAATACAGCAATGTTGTTAAATATTTACTTCTGGGTTACTATTGGCAAAAATATTGCTCAGCTCCTTAATCCTTTAAACAGTAACTATAATAACACAATTTTCCCTATTTGCAGTATTTGGCAATGCAATATGGATGATGTTGTTGTACGGAACCTATTTAGAAGTATTTCAGTTGAGGTTCAAATGTAAGTAGGCTTGATGTCTTAGTCAACGGAAATTATAAACCTTAGCAAGCTGTCAATAACTGCGAGAATTTGTAGGGACAGTACCCGTTTCTATTGTATTCATGTTTTATATACTTCATTGTAAAGGTACTCGTCCTGATCAGTTGGATTTTTTTTCTAGAATGATTTTACTGTCAGTTTTTTCTGTATTATTTTAGTCATTCACCACATGTACATAAGGAGGGAAGGTTAGATCCAAGAAAACGAGTTAAACCCCACCGCAATTTTTGCACCTGTCCCACGTAAGGAATATGTTGGTCATTGGCTTGGCATTGTCTTATAAAATTTGAGTTTCTTGATATTCGGGTTATTGTGTGTGGTTTGTTTCCATTGATTTGTTTTACTTTTAGGGGCTATTTGGGGCTTGCTATATGGTGTGAGGTTCCTCACTGTGTTGAAGACCTTACGGTGACCCCTTGATGTTTTGTTTCGGGTCGTTTAAACCTGGAGATGAGATGTTGTCTCTTTGACATTCACCACATTTTCCTTTATTTTTCACCTTTTTATAATACTAGAGTTAACATTGAGTGTTAAGTGTGAAATATAGTCGTTTATAAAAACCTAAGCGACAACAAAAGACTTTTTGGTGTCTTTCTATCTAATTTTTTTTCTAAACGCTATGTGTCGTTTAATTTTTCTCTAATTTTTTGTAGGTATTTCATTGCATAAGCATTAGATACTTCATTGACTACTGTAAGATTAACCCATGGTAACCCCGTCAATATTTCATCTAATTTTCATTAAATTTTCCCAACAACCCCGTGAAAATTCAAACATTAAAGATGTAAAACGACCTCGACAATGATATGAATAACAAAATACCGAACTTACTGTGATTTTAGTTTCTGCATATGCGCATTTCGACAACTTACGTCTCTTCAGTGCAGATCAAATCAAAACAAATTATAAATCCATGAACTGAAATCTGTGTAAAAGCTGATAGAGAACAAATAACTAATGTGCCGCTTGACTTTTCTGTGAAAATTAAGTGAACTGTTTCCACAAATTTTATAGACAAAGGTCACAAGATTCCAAGGGTTAAATTTTAGCTATTGCAATGACAGATTCGAATGGAATCCCATGTACAAACCATATTACACCACAGAGGTTTTGTTAGAATATGGTTTAAATATTTTAATCCAGTTTTCTTATTGTTCACGAGGTTTTTAGGGGATGTTCATGGGGTTTTTATGGGATGTTCACGAGGTTTTTATGGGATGTTCACGGCTTTCCCATAGTTTTAAAAGATGACATATATTTTTTCTGACACATCGTGATTTTTTAATTCAGAAGTATTACGTCATTAATCATATATAAATTTATTTGAATATTTTGTGGATGTTATTCATATTCAATGACATTTAATGAAAATTGAATGTTACTGCGCCCATAAATAAAAAGAATTTAAATAAGCGATCCGCCATTTTCAAAAAAAAAAAAAATACGGGATTTTCGATGTGGGAAAATAGGATTAATTTTATCACGTAAATTCCATGGAATCTAGAAACACGAAAGTTTGGTTTCACAAGAGCCCTTCTCTCTCTCCCTCTCCATCTCTCGCTCTAAAAAAACAAAAAACAAAAAACAAAAACAAAAACAAAGCAGCAGTGTCGTCCAGTAAAGTAAGTGAGAACCGAACTAAATTTCAAAATAAATATTGAACTGATATGATGCGATATAAATTTAAATTTTGCTAATATTTGACCTATTTATTTGTATACCTATGTCCCATTGAAACACATCAACATTTCATTTGAAACTATATAAGAATTTGTCATTTGAATCTACGTAAGGAGAAGTGTCCAAACAAACTCATATTAAATTGATTTTTTTTAAATTATTACATTTTGACCAATCGAAAACATACTTTTGCATTTTAAAACTTTCTATACCCACTTTTATCGGATAAATTTCAACAGATAAACAGCAATGAAACAAACATTGACAGACATCAATTTTGATATTACGAATGGTAAATTAGATACTAAAATTTATGATAAAAGGGACGATTTTTCTTTTCCCATAGTTAATTATCCATTTCTGGATAGCGATGTTCCATTAGCGCCATCATATGGTATTTACATATCTCAACTTGTTCGATTTGCTCGAGTATGTAATAACGTTTGCAATTTTAATGACCGGAATCTTTTCATAACTGAAAAACTATTACATCAAGGTTTTCGTTATCACAAACTAGTTAAAACCTTTCCTAAATTTTATCATCGATACAAAGACATAGTTCATAAATACAATGCAACCTGTAAACATCTAATCAAGGCTGGTATTTCACATCCCTAAATTTACGGTAATGTTTTACATTAGAGTAAAAAATACTTAAACTCGCCTAACAAACTTATAAAACCTTTAAATCGTCTAATTCATAAGGGTTATAATTACGGTATTGTCGTCAAATCATTACGTATGGCCTTCTTTGGTATTAACATTGATTTTTTGATAGTGTCTTTGCATTTTAACTATTTCTAAAATCTGTATTGCATGGACACGGGTTATGTATTCCGGTATATGTATGAAATCATTATGCTAAACTCCTCACAGGAAGGGATCTTGGTGGAAGCTGTATACTGAGGGTAAATAATTTACTTTGTCAGTTGGTAATGGGTCTGGAGCTGGCATGTCAGTTAACTGCTAGTAGTCTCTTGTGATTTCATGTTTATGTCCGTATATTTAGTTCTTTCAGTTTCATTTTTCACAATTGACTCATTCCTGTTGCCAACTGAATTTTACTGTTGTTACGATTGTTTTTTGATTTATCACATTGGCTGTAGGGGGAAGGTTTGGGCCCAATAAAACTAGTTTAATCCCGCCGCAGCAGGTTTGCGCCTGTCCTAAGTCAGGAAGTTTATTAAGCCTTTGTGTGTATTGTCTTTTTTCTAGTTAGTTTACTTTATGTCTATAGGAGTCTAGGATGATGTTTATTTCGCAGAACTTGATTACTCTTTATTCAGGGGCCGACTCCGACCTGCCGTTGGGTGTGTGGTTTTCTCACCGTTCATTGAAGATCTTATGGTGGCTTTGAGTTGTTATTACTCCCCTTTGGGTCGTTGTCTCTTTGACACATTCCCCGTTTCCCTTCTTTTTTCTATTGAGAAGTTTAAATTTCTTTATCATTCCATGTCTTGTCTCTTAAGGGGTCGCTGTGGAGACATTTTTTTGCGGGGAATCGTACTGTGCAGACGCTTTAGAGGTTTCCAGGGAAATAAACTGTGGAGACGCTGTGAAAAGTGGTTTTTTTGGCGACACTTAAGAGGTTTTCAGGGAAAGGTTTTCAATATAACAAGCTGTCCCGAGTGGCAACTTTTTTGAAGGAATGTAAATGCAGCAGATTAAATTACAAAATAACAGCTTAAAAGGTTTCAGTCAGATTGAAAATGAAATCGACCATTGAAGATTTTATAGAGTCATAGTAGATGAAGAATAATAAAAAAATATGTTGTTCCTTTGCTTGTTTTACCATGTATTTGTACAGACTCTTCTGGTCTCGGTCTTAATGTTAATTTTTAGGAGATATTTAGAATTTTCTCAAACGAGTTTTTAACTTTAAACGAGGAGATTTCACTTCTCATAAATTTACATAGACTAAATGTACTGATATATCAATCACTTAGGATATGGGTATATTTTCAATTGTGGATGAGTGTGCTGTTGAAAGCTGGAACATATGTAGGAAAAAGAAGGGAAACGGGGAATGTGTCAAAGAGACAACGACCCAAAGGGGAGTAATAACAACTCAAAGCCACCATAAGATCTTCAATGAACGGTTAGGAAACCCCACACCCAACGGCAGGTCGGTGTTGGCCCCTAAATAAAGAGTAATCAAGTTCAGCGAAATAAACATCATCCTAGACTCCCATAGACATTAAGTGAACTAACTAGAAAACAGACAAGACACGCAATAGCTTAATGAATTTCCTGACTCAGGACAGGCGCAAACCTGCTGCGGCGGGGTTAAACTATTTGTATTGGATCCAAACCTTCCCCCTATAGCCAATGTGATAAATAAAAAAAAAAAACAATCGTAACAACAGTAAAATTGAGTTGGAAACAGGACTGAGTCAATTGTGAAAAATGAAAAACTGAAAGAACTAAATATACGGACATAAGAGACTACTAGCAGTTAACTGACATGCCAGCTCCAGACCCATTACCAACTGACAAATTAAGTTATGTACCCTCAGTATACAGCTTCCATCAAGATCCCTTCCTGTGAGGAGTTTAGCATAATGATTTCATGTATATACCGGAATACATAACCCGTGTCCATGCAATACTGATTTTAGAAATTTAGATTTCATTTATACTGCACTTCTTCTGGACAGAATTTCAAATATGGATATACTTTAATACTTTCAATTTTTTGCATTAACTTTTTGTAATTTTCAAATGTTATTTTTGTTATGTTGAAAAATGTGTGTAGTGTAGGAAAAGGGGGGAGAGATGGCTTTTCTTTGTTCTTGGCTCCCCTTTCCCTCCACAATGCGGGAAACTGCTAATTCTCGGATTCTGGTTACATAGTTAGACTGGGGAAACTAGCTCTAGCCTGGTAGATTACTCAGCTTATTCATCTTTTGCTACATTGTATTTGTTCTGGATAACTAACTATGGACCTTTTCAGACGGCTTACACATTCTTTCGAGGCTGGGCCCTTGTAATAACAAAATATACAGTCGATATTTTATTTCGGGAACCAAACAACAAGTGACTTTTCGAACTTTGCATTCGGTTAAGAAACCCAAAGTCACGTGCTGAAAGGTGCCGAATTTTTACCAGATCTGCATCTCGATTGGTTGATTAAAGTAAATCAAATTTAGTCTTTTTAATTATCAAAACTTATTTACCTAAAACATCTGTCAATTTACACCTATTTCAAAGTACAAAGAAATCTTACTAAATGGGATGTATTATTTAATTACTCAAATATGTCAATTTAATCCTAATGGATTTTTGTCAATTTCTATTATTCTAGGTTTTTTTATCTCGGACTTTTTACGTAATTATTAAATAAGATTTATTTCTTAACCGCGACATTAATTCGTCTAGCTTTACTTATTTATTTATAGACCGATTATCCTATTTTCCGGGCTGTCATCACAGTTTATGCACAATTAATTTATTCTTTTGTTTTTACTGTAAAGCTCGTTTAAATCAAATTTTAATCAATTTCAAAATGTTATTTATCAAAATTTTACTTCAATATATTTCGCGTATTTTAGCATCATTACATTTTGACCACCTGTTTAAAGTGGCCACCTCTCACTACCAAGTTTTCTTACAACTTACTCGATCGGTGCTTTTGCTTATTTATACATTAATGACGGAAAGATAACAGAAAACACTTGCAAAGGCCGAACATTACAATCACATATCTCAATCAACCAGGGAAATGCCCAAGAAAAACAATAAAATGACAAAAGACAAACATAGATAACGATAGGAATGTATATGTTGTGATTGTATTCTGTTAGCCATTTTGGTGTGCGACGGATGACATAAATTGTAAGAACAGCTTGCAAGTTAGTTTTATACATGTATTTGTTGACTTAGCATTCATTACCAAAAGCAAACATTATGAATGGGTGTAGCTAGAACGGATATCGCTGAAACTGGTGCTGGTAACCGTTTTGATATTCTCTGAGGGTATAAACAAGGCTTATAGTGAGTGACTTCAAGGAGAAGAAGAATACTGTGAAAGTACTATTGTTCGTGGGGTTCCAATTTTCGTGGATTCCCTGGTCGACAAAAACCACGAAATTTGAAACCCAACGAAGTACAAATTTCCCATTGATCTGTACTGTGAAAAGTCTTTAACCGCGAATTTAAGAACCTATGAACCAATGACTTGTCTGCAATCCCCGAAAATTAGCATCCACGAATAAAAGTACTTTCACAGTAATAAAAGCGTTGTTCGATAACTTAGTCTCATGTGCAATTACTAAATCACTTTAATTTGTGTATACTTCATATAAGTAAAAGTTTGGCAATGAGAAATTAAAGTACGATTGAACTTAAAACTTTACATCTCACTCCAATCATATACAAGGAAAGATAACTCTTAATAGCTCAAATTCTACTTGGTGACAATTTACAAAATAAAGTATAAGAAATTAAACCTGAAAACACATTTTAATATTACAAATTTTCTATTATCTTGATTTCAACAGTACAGAAAAATAAACTGATCAAAACCTGTGATGTATTTCATTATCCGGTACACATTGATACTGGTAGAAAATACATATCAAGTATGGTATTTTTAAAATGAGGACTTTTCGTTTAGTTTCATGTTAAATTTCTCTATATGTATCTTTTATATCATAAACATCTTTCACATCAAGTGTCATTTGTTTGTGTCTATCCAAAATTACAATGAGTATCCAAAACTTGGTGCTGAATTAAATTTTTGGCCTGTGGTTGTTATTGAATTATAAAAGTGAAGGCTACATTTACAAATATAAATTCCTCATAAATTACTTTTATTTTGTATAATTCCAATCCTTGGAACTTAGAACAATGTTATCAAATTGCGACAGAAAAGATAACAGGAAACACCCACAATGGCCAAAAATCACAATTACATGTCACAATTCACCTGGAAACAACACGTCAAGAAAAACACAAATGAAAAGACAAACTTTACATCGATAGGAACTCGGGGTAGCTGGACTTGGTACTGGCACTAGCAAAAGCCAGCGATGGGGTTAAACCAGTTTATGGGCACACAAACGTCCCCTTTATCTACCCCGATTCCCTCTAGTGCGATAAACATCCATTTGAATTTATTTTGTTATAATAGTGTATATAACAGATAACCTATTAAAGCAATTTTGGAGAAGATTTGATGAATATAGCAAAGATAACAGGAAACACTTAGGATTGCCGAAAATTACAATCACATGCCACAATCGACTAGGGACTTGTACAAGAAAAACAATAAAAAGACAAAAGACGAATGTGGACAACGATAAGACCATTCGTAAAATCGGTATGCTGAAAAGTGGTCATACCTCTTTCTAGAATTTTTCTTGTTCAAAATCTTGGTTTTATTCGTATTCACTGAAATATGTGTTAAAAATAATTGTAAAAGAAAATTTTAAGAAATTAAAAATATGGAACATTTTGTGTATTAAAATTTATTTGTGGCACCAAAAAATCCTTAGTTTTCATTAGTGTATGTAAATCTTTTTTTTTTTTTTTTTTTAAATACTGATTTTGACATTTCAAGGAAATTTATCGAAGTTAGAACCGGAATCAAAATTTTAACATTTTCGAATTTTACCTGAAATTAAATTAATTTTGAAAGACTTAATTCATCTTCTATTTGGTTGATTTTTGTTTTTTGAAACCATTTAGAGGGTATTCACTAGCCAAGTAGCCGAACTTGTCTGAAATGAACATTTACCTTGCGTTTTATAGAAATATCCAGTTTTTATCAAAGTCCGGTTCTCACTTACTCCTCTATCTCCTTAAAATACTTGAGACTTAATTATGAGTATTGCAGTCGGGGGGTGTTCTTGTCTCTAGTTTTTGCCTCCTATTTCTATATAATAGAATTACAAAAAAAAACAGGATAACAGGAAACACCTACAATGGCCAAGAACTACAATCACATGCCACAATTCACACGCAAACTACACCAGAAAAACAATAATGAAAACAAGAGACAAACATAAATAACGATAGGAACTCGGGATAGCCGGACTTGGTACCGGCACTAGCAAAAGCCAGTGGTAGGGTTAAACCGGTTTATGGGTACCCAAACTTCCCCTTTCTCTATCCCGTATCATAAACATGCGAATAAAACCCAGTACAGGTAGACTACTAACTCAATGATCACTATCTTGAAACAGACAAAAGTATATGACAAAACGTAATTTTGAAAGAAGGGTCAAAGAGTGCTCATCGCTAAACTGCCGGCTAGCTCAAGGAATCTAGTCTGCTGGTAAAACAATGTCGCACTACGGAAGTAAAATCAAACTCAAAACTCCCCGAAGGGTTTAGTAAAGAGTCTTCATGTATTTCAGTAGACATCGGCAGTATCAGTGAGAGGCCAGTATATATGTAAAGAACCTGAAATAACCAGGTTTCACTAAAAAGGATGACGATTATGCCGACAATTACGGAATTCTGAACTACTACGTCTCGCTTTTCGCCACTTTCGTCGCAAGCAAGACAAAAGTATGTTTTATTATACCCCCGCTTTAGCGGATGGTATTTAGTGACCATGGTGTCAGTTCGTCCGGCCGTCCATCCATTCGGTCGTCTGTTCGTTATTCCGTCCGCCATAGGGTACATACTTGCCATTGTGCACCAGCTATTTAAAAATTTGATTTGACTTGACTTTTTTTCATCAGGAATTAAATGGAGGAGGGGGTATGTTTTTGTGAGCTTTGCTCACAGTTTTTCTAGTTATTATATGTAAAAGGAACAATCTTAACAAAGAAATCAATGCTTAACTACTATCATTACAAAGTCAAGATAACAGTAAACACCTACAATGGCCAAACATTACAACCACAAGCCATAATTCACAAGGGAACTGCACTAAAAACATTACAGACTAGAGACAAACATAAACAACGATAGAAACTTGGGATAACCGGGCTGTGGAGTATAATTTTTCGTCAATAAAGTGCTGAAAAAAGACAACTATAAATGACTTCAACTGATGCATTCCATTTTTCTATTTAAAAAAATATATGTTGCGAGACAGCTTAATGTCATATAAATTGGACAAAATAAGAAAGTTCGTATAGCTGTCGTGATTGGAGAACAACAAAATAAAAAATATGCCATAAAACTAAAAAAATTATGTACAAGAAAGAAAATTCCCAAATTTTCGGAGTTAACTCCTTTTGCGAGGGTGAAAAAAGAACAGGGCATCACCGTGGACCAGAGACACGTCTCAATTATCTATTTCCCTAGTATACAATACCGAAAATAATATCATTCATTTTCGGAACCTTTTTTGTCTCGAAGGCACGGCATATAGCTTAAATTACATATATTTTTTTCTGTAGATGAGTTTCGGTCAATCCTAAATTAAGCTCAATTATGAATTTCGCATCTTTAACAGTCTCAGATTAAATGGATATATCAAATTGTATCCAATAAGATGTTTCACCCCTAACAAGAAGCTGAATGACAACTCAAATCGACTTCAAATAACATATTTCAGATTATTTCCCCTGGAATGCAATTTGAAAAACTATTGAAGTAATGATATATTTTCTCTTTGAAGACACTGTAAATCACATTATACCTTTCAATTTACAGTCAGCATATTATGTAGATCAATTTTGACAAATCGTGAATTAATTCAATCATTCCAAAATAAATGCACGCTAATTGATGTACTAGGGCTAATCAGTGTTTACCAATCTGTTTGAAGGTGGTTAATTTATTTTCATACCAACATCTAGTTTTGAAACAAACACTTTTCTTTTGAGGCAGGTGCTTGTATTTTATATCATATTTGTTGAGATAATTTAAGCTGACATTCATAAAAAGCCTTGAAATTATGGAAAACATCCACTTTTTGAATTTGAAAAGAGAAAATCCCTGCTAATATAAGCATTTCATTCAAACCATTTTGTCCTGTATTTGCATTATACTGCAATAATTCTGTAATAGTAACTTGTTTAGAGAGGGCTGCACCCGGAATTACAGACTGCGTTAGGACCGCGATACGGACCGTGTACCTTGTTACAGCCCGAGCCGAAGGCAAGGGCTGTAACAAGGTACAGGTCCGTATCAAGGTCCTTAGGCAGTCTGTAAATCTGATGCAGCCCGATACACAAGTTTCTTTTACTTTTATTTCATTGAACAACCAGTCAAACGCTTAAGATTAACGTATTCCTTTTTTTAAGTGTCGGCAATTTACGAAAATAATTAAATAGAAGTAAAAGTTGAAATTAAAAAACATGGACAGTGAAATGTTAGGTTTCTGAAACTGATTAATATTTGAAACAATGTGAGATCAATTAATTTTTTTCTGATCTTTCTCGGGCGACAGATTGAAAAAAAAACAATAAATTGTGATTTTAAGCTAAATATATGTAATTGCTCTGCTGACGTCATCACCGGGCTGTATTTCCTCAGCGGGCTGTATCGGATCTCAATACAGCCCGCTGAGGAAATACAGCCCGCTCGGAGTATATTTTGAGCTGTATGTTGAAATACAGTATACCATGTGATAGTAATTGAACCAATTGAATTATTTGTATCAAAAGTGATATGAAATAATTCAGGATACTTATACCTGTATATAATAAAATCAAGGGACGAGATAATCACAAATCACACTTCTGTGTTAGCATCATTCGGTATCAAAGTTGATGAGAATAACAGTTATCTCCCTTATATTTACTGGGTGCATAAGCTTCACAAGAATCCCTACAAACAGAGATTCATTGAAGGATCTGCCAGATGCACCACTAAGCCATTATCCAAACTCCTAACCACTTTACTGACTGCAATTAGAGATGGTCTAAAAGCTACTGCGAAAAAGCCTATTCAACGAGCGGCGTGAATCAGATGTGGATTCTTAAAAATTCCAAAGATCTCCTTGAACAGCTCTCCTCAAACAGTCTCGCATTCTGCAATATCATTCAAAGTTTTGATTTTTCTACCCTTTATACAACTCTTCCCCATAATAAACTTAAAACAGTAATTTCCATCTGATACATCAATGTTTCTGTACCAAAAACGGAGAACGCCGGTATTCCTATCTGGTAATAGGAAAAGATAAAACATATTTTGTAAAGAACCACACTGAGTCAAACAAGAAATACAGTGAAAATGACGTGATTAAGATGCTTGAATTTTTTATCGACAACATTTTTGTTGAATGTGGAGGCCGTGTTTTCAACAGACAATAGGGATTCCTATGGGAACAAATTGTGCGCCACTTTTAGCTGACCTTTTCCTTTTTTCGTATGAAGCAAAGTTTCTACAAGGGCTGATACAACAGAAACAAAAACAACTAGCCCAGACTTTTAATTTCAGCTTCAGATATATAGACGATGTACTTTCTCTTAATAACCCAAGATTTAAAGAATATTTACATCGTATCTACCCCAATGAACTTGAAATTAAAGAGACAACCGATACACCCGATTCTGCTCCATACCTTGACCTTTTGTTATACATTGACGAACATGGACGTCTGAAATCTAGATTATATGACAAACGTGATGATTTTGAATTTCCAATTGTGAACTCTCCCTTTCTCTGCAGCAATATACCTGCATCCCCAGCATATGGAGTATATATTTCACAATTAATTCGTTACTGTAGAGCGTGCAGTACATACAGTGACTTTGTGGAAAGAGCAAAAGCACTGTCACAAAAACTGCTGAGTCAGGGATATCTTCAGCCTTTGTTACTTTCATGCCTTCAGTAATTCTATGGCCGTCACCACGACATCATAGATAGATATGAAATGTCAGTGTCAAAAATAAAAACTGACATTTTCAGCTAGATTCGCGTCTTTCAGGATTTGACATTACCGGTTTTGACTTTACCCTGGATTGACCCACTGACAGTGTGACGGGTGCTGTGCACAGAGCAGGACATGCTTACCCTTCCGGAGCACCTGATGTCACTCTTGTTTATTGAGAGTTCACACTGTTAGTGCTTTAGTTTTTTATGTTGTATATGTAATGTTCGTGTGTTTTGTGGGCATGTGGTGTCTTTGGTCTTCCGTCTTTTGGTGTTCTTGCTTTTGCCTTGTCTCTGGACTTTGATTTGTGTAATCTTGTGCTTTGTTCCTTCGGTATTCTACTGTCGTTGATTTTTTATATGATACTTAGCGTGAACCAATATGTATACCATCCTCGTCCACATTCTAATAATGTACTTTAGTAATCTGTAGATTGAAGCCATTCATTTTAAAGGTAGAATTCATGATCTAAATCTATTAATATATATTGCACTAAGTGATTGATGTGCAACAAATTGCTGAATTTATGTATGCGGTATGTTGATGATTTTATATATTGCATAGCTCTCTCCTTAGATGAAGTTGGCTTTTCTATTTAGATCCTTTTTGGTAATGTGTTCTCTTCAAAGTTTAACATATATTTCAGTTTATGGATTTCCAAATGTTTTGATTTAATCTGCACTGAAGAGACATAAGTTATCGAAATGTACATATGCAGAACTCAATTCACAGTAACTTCTGTATAATGTTATCTAGTACCTTATTTGATCTGCTGCTTCTTAGTTAGTCTATGAAAATACTAGGAATTATATTATTGTTTCTCTACTTTCCAAATTGATTTAAAAAAGATGAAAATAATTCACAAAATTATGTCGATGTTTTTGGTAATGAGTACTTCTTTTTTTACCTCTTTTTGATTATGGCATTGCATATTATTTGATTCTTATGCTGCAGATCAGAGGTTACTTCTTGAAACACGGGCACAGCATAACGAAATTTACTGTTTTTATGCAACTGTGGTATTTTTGTGCATTTTGCAAACATTTGGCTAATGCCACTTCTAGCTGACCAGAGGTGTTCGAGGGTATTCCGTGTATGGAACTCGGTGGATGTCCTTGGTACTGGAATTTGATCTCTTATTTCGATATTAAGACTAGTTTTCGATTGTGGCTAGCCATATTATTTGATTTTAATGCTGCTGATGAACCGTTACGCCTTCAAACATGTGTACAGCATAGCAAAATTTACTGTATTTAATGCAACTTTGGTAGTTTTCTGTATTATAAAATGCGATCAATTTTAAATTTCATAAAAATATTTTGAATACAAAATCTTATCTATTCGAAAGGTATTCAAAATAACCTTTAAAGAAAAGATTAACATAGCCTATCATGCGTTCTGATATTCATAGAATAAAAAGATAACAGGACCACATTCAATGGCCGAAACCATAGTCACATGCCACAATGTACCAAGGAACTGCACGAGAAAAACCCTTTATCACTCTTTTACCCTTCTTTCTAAATTACGTTTTGTCATATGCTTTTCTCTTACAAGGTAGGGGTAATTGAGTTAGTAGTATACCTGTATTGGGTTTTATTCGCATGTTTATTATACTACAGGGAAACAGGATAGAGAAAGGGGAGATTTGGGAACCCATAAACCGGTTAAACACTACCACTGGGTTTTGCTAGTGCTGGTTCCAAGTCTGGCTATCCCGAGTTCCTATCGTTATTTATGTTTGTGTCTTGTCTTCATTTTTGTATTTCTAGCACAGTTCCTTTGTGGGTCGTGGCATGTGATTGTAGTTTCCGGCCATTGTAGATGTTTACTGTTATCCTGTTTTTTTTGTAATTACATGGATTTTCAGAATTTGTTGCTTCTTAAGTTGTTCTATTACCAAAGATCTTCATAACAAAATGATATAGTTTTCTTTCTAATAAAAGAAAAATATATTAAAATATACAAAATACAAAAAGTACCGAAGTTGCATTAAAAACAGTAAATTTCGTTCTGCTGTATACGTGTTCCAAGGAGTCACCTCTCATCAGCAGCATTAACATCGAATAACTTGGAAAGCCTTAATCCAAAAATTGTCCAACAAGAATACTCATTTCTAAAAAATATCGAATTAGAAGCCAAAACCAGAACCAAGGACATCTACCGAGTGCCATACACGGAGTGAAGCCTCAGTATTTGTAAGTGGTTTTAATTTTGATAAAAACAGTAAATTTCTATAACATGCTAGGTAAAATTTTCATGTCAGACAAGTCTGACTAATGAGCTGGTGAAAACAAAGTCCTGGCTTACTGTCCGCAAAATGTTACGACTATAGAAAAAAGGAGGAAAACGGGGAATGTGTCAAAGAGACAACCACCCAAAGGGGAGTAATAACAACTCAAAGCCACCATAAGATCTTCCATGAATGGTGAGGAAACTTTCATCAAATTACTGGTTATTGATTTCGTTTGGAGAGGTAGAAAACTTGACCACTCTTATAAAAGCAGAAAGGTCTTTAAAACTCTTAGCAAATCAGTTGTTAAACAAGAATAATTTCAATACTATGAGAATACTAGCTCAGAGCTATCAGTAAGGGACAAAATATTTATCAACAAATCCGTAGTTAGTTCAAAAGATGTGGATCTGAAATGTATATTGCAACCAACCGGCAGGAATAAACAAAGAAGAATTATGTAATTTTTAGAGCCAGAAGGGCATTCGTTTGCTAATTAGAGTGAAAGATGAGAAAGAATAGTTTTGTTTGTTAATCCCTGTGGACCTGATAGTAATTGTCAGTATATTCATCAGAAGTTATAAAGACTATTTTTTGTATGATTTTCTTTAGTGATTGATTCAAAATTATTAACAGGTTGCTGGTCTGCTATGAACTTATATGGTTGATCTAAGAAAGTACTGTTGATCTCGGGGCTCCAATTTTTTGTGGATTTTGTAGATGGAATTACAACGTTCCCAACTAATTGCATATTTTCCTTTGAGTTTTAGTGTACGGAATTTTAAACCTCGAATTGAAATATAAAAAAGTGATATTTTTATGAAAACCACCAAAATTGCTGTCCACGAATAAATGTTTCAACGGTATTCTCTTTTCGTTTCTGAATCATGTGTATAATACACAATTGATTTGTTTTGATGGAAAGGTGTAAATTAATACGACTAGACTTACACGTCACTTTTCTATTTACATGCTTTCACATACTACTGATACATAAAGCATACCAATCTCTTTCGAACGGCTTACCAAAAAAGATGTCTTTTGTAAAACTCTTCAAGAGAAAACAGTACGAGTATACTGAAGAGTCGGAAATATTTTACGCGATAAGTATGAAAGATTTTCAGAGAGCAACACTTCTTCTTGAGAAAAAGAAAAATGTGGATTTCAAAAACTCATCAAAGGCATCACCTTTGATAGCAGTTTGTCAGATTGGAACCGAAAGTGAAGATATGACCACGTTTGTGAATTTGCTGTTAGATAAAGGAGCATCTACAGATATTAAAGACAAGAACAGGCTAACTGCAACTGATTATGCACGGAACAATGGCTGCCATGAAATTGCAAATATAATCGAAAATAGAAGAAACAATGCTTTTGAAACGGCGTTGAAAGAATGTGGACTAATTTAATACAAGTCGAAAAGACTTCGTTTTGGTAGTTAGTCGCTTTATACGTCAGTATTTTTTCCAACAGTGAATAGACCTTAGAATATACATTCAGTATAAACAATTTCATTGTTTGATTTCACCAGCTAAATTTCAATCATGAAAACTTTCTACATGTAATTTCATTTCCAGACCTAAATGTTCAACTTAGTATGCACCAACCAATTGCTCCTATGAGAGTGTAAATAATTGAAATCAGCAATGCTTTTAAAGTCCTCCTGAAAGAATGTTGATGGAACTTGGAAAGAAGTTTTGGCAGTCATTTGTCGTAATTTTTCTTACAGCGAATAGACCTTGGAACATGTAGAATACCTATTTTTATAAGCAGGACGAACATATGAAGTGCGTTCGTCGATTCCAACCATAAAAAAACTACTTGTAATATTATTTTGCAGACGGAAAAAGACAAAAACATTTCAAAAGTAGGCAGACCAAAGATTTGGGCTTGTTTTATAATGAATATTAAAAAAAGTTAAGGTTTACGATTAATCGAAGGAGTTTGTAACTTCCAGTGTTATCCTTCCTGTTTAAAAAAAGCCTCGTTATTTTAGTCTAAATACAACAGTGATTACATGTGGAATGAGAAATGAATAGTAGAAAAAGTGAGTAGAATGGAGAATCTAATGTTAGGTTTTATATTTATATTAAGGTTGCTATATTAGAGTATTATATATAAAATTTTGTAGCAAAAACTTTTTACAAAGTCATATTTCTGTCTAAAAAAAAAATAGGTCAACGATTTTCTATATTGTTTACAACAATTGGTTTATAAGTGCCAATAGTATACATTTATTGAAGCCTTAGTTATCTCAACATTGTAACATAATACTTTAGTATAAGAATAATGTCAGAACATTGGAAGAGGAAACATAACTGGCGAAAATGTGTTTTTACCATCAAGTATTTCATTTTGTGCATTTACTTTGTTTAATTTTATCCCTTCGTACTATTTTACGTAGGATTTGTTGCTTTATACCGTTTCGTTGTTAAGTTTTGTGCACTATGTTATGGTCAGATCAGAACAATTTTTTAAATAATTACATTTTATTCATATTCATTTAAACTCTGTCGATTTAATAGGTAAATAGTGATCGCTTGGCATATCAATATCAAGTTGCAATTCCAATGAAATTCATTTCAACACGTGACAGATGGATGAATTTGTCATTATTTGCAATTTTTTTCTGAAAGATCAACAAATTTATTTGATAGAACTATCGGTTTATGGAATGTTAAATGTTCACACATTGTTAACAAGACAAAAACATTTCCGAATTTATTTATAAATTAAATCCGATGATGTCCATACTAAATTAGGAATTATTTTTATGATGAAACGTGAAAACATTTTTTATAAGCGAGTAGACCAAAAAGATATATTTTATTTTTTCAAAATAACACATTTATACTGCTTCTGTGTCACGACGATTTGAAGGCGTCATCAACAATCTTTTCCAGGTATATTTGTTTCCACATAATAACACAATCTTAGAAAACACAAAGGGACATAGCTGGTAAAGATGAATAAGTTTTATTCAAATTTGCCATTTACTATCAGTCTGTATTGTAATATATCAATACGGGACTCTTGAATCATTTTCACTCCGATAACAGATCTATTTTTATACGTAAAAATAAATACATCAGTACATTGAGAGGGAATCACAAATTAATGAGCACTGTTGAGCTAAGGTTGATTTATATTTAATCGATTTGTAGCGCTTCATGTTAATTTTTTGTCAATTAAAATTTAGTTGAAGTATTGTCATATTGTAAAAATTGTAAATGAACTTCAATTTCATAAAAAGGTTGTTTTTATGTGGTATATATTTATTTCAATAGGTTTAGATATCCATTTTTCCTTCTTGCTGGTATCCAAGGCATTCGTTTCTGCCTTCAGTTACACGAGAGTTCCTATCTCGAAAGTCCCGTATTGTTACCTTGTTTGTGAGTCATTAATGTATAACTATGTATATTTTGTTTCTCTACTTCAATACAATTAATTGTTTTGTTATGCTGCTTTGTTATTATAAATGCCAATATTTTTAACACGTATAAAAAATATCCACCTGACCTTTTAATGCTTGTACAACCATTGCCACCTGCTTTGTCTTTTTGCCTCATGAACTTTGGCTTTTAACACGCAATTCTATTCGGTAATTTTGTTATTACTCCCATATCAAAATTCGACGATTTTAGTCTGATTGTAATATCATGTAAAAGAAAGGAAATGGGGTAAATGTCAAGGAGACAACATCCAATATCCAGCTTAAAACGACCCAAAACAAAGCATCTAGGGGTTGCCGTATGGTCTTCAACACCGTGATGAACCTCACACAATATAGCAAGCCCTAAATGGCCCCAAAAGGTTAAAAAGTGAATAAATCAATTGAAACAAACCACATCCAATAACCCGAAACTAATTTTATAGGAAGACAAGGACAAGCCAATGACCAACATATTAATGACTTGGGACAGGCGCAAAAAATTGCGGTTGGGTTAAACTCGTTTTCTTGGATCCAAACCCTCCCCTAATGTGTAGTGAATGGCTAAAAAATAAATACACAAAATGACTCACAGTAAAAATCAAACTAGAAAGAAGTCCAACTTATCAAGACGAGTACCCTTGTAATGAAGTACATAAAACAAGAAGACAACACACATGGGTACTGCCCGGACAAATACATGTACTCGCATTTACTGACAGCTAGCTAAGAACATAATTTCTGTTGACTATAATATCAAGCCTACTTACATATGAAACTTCAATTGAAAAACTTCAGAATAGATTTCGTATTACAACATCATCAATTATGAAAGAAGAACATGATAGAACGATATAAAAAATTGTTTAAATTTAGTTGTGGTGTAAAACATTTAGCATCTGGTCAATATTTTTGCCTACAAAAACCAGAAGCAAAGATTTAAAACAATGCTGTATTTATATTTTTATGAATAAGTTTGTTCAACGGATTAATAAGTTTGGAAGGACAATTTTTGAATTTATGCGCTTTGTAAATAATGTTTCCATAGAAGTTTGGATGTGAAATGCCCTGTTGTATAAGAGCCCTGCATTTAGAAACAAACTTTTTTAATAAGTCAATGTATCTGTAATGAAATTTAGAGAATGTTCTTTTTATCAATTTATGTTATCTAAATATCATTAACTGATATCTAAATATGATATCTAAATATCATAAATAGATGTCAAAAATGTGTCAAATATCATGTTGACCGATATTTGCGACATTTAAAAACAGATGGTTAACATTAAATACCATAAGTGAATGACAGATGAGTGTTGCAAATAGTAATTTGGAAAACATGTGCCACTGTGATGCAGATGAAAGTGAATTCTTCAGAACAGATAAATCAAATATAGGCATCTAATTCTTCAGTGCAAACAGAAGTCATATATTAAAACTGTTGTAACATCATTGCAAATAAAAACAATCGCTAGCGGAGCAGGACATGCTTACCCTTCCAGATGGCAACAGATGCCAATCCCGGATTTCATTGGAGTTTACATTATAAAGGCTTTAATTCTGAATGTTTCCGTGCCTTGTTGTTGTCTTATGTCCATATTGTGTATTCGTTTTCTGCATACTCGTGTTTGCCATGTCTCTGGACTTTGACTTTTGTAATTATCTCATTCCTTGTTCCTTCGATATTATAATGTCGTTTTTTTCTTAAAGGATGGTCACTCCTCAAGTTCATAATATCAAGGTTTTGAAATTAGTATCTTTATTTATTAGAACATCGATCATACATCATTTTAAGCAAAAAATGTTGATAGGTTAGTGTGCCCGTTTTTGAGATATAAGTGCCTGCAATTTTGGCGGTAAACCAAACTCCTCTAGATTTTTCATTTACTTTGCATTAAGGCAATAGACATTGGAAATACATTAAAGATATATCAGGAATTTCATCAAATTCTGTCAAAAGTTTATTCAAGATGCATGCAAGAATATTTTGAAAAGAAAAGTGGGGGTCAGTGTGCAAAATTTTCTAATGCACCATGATGGATAAAATATGAGAATTCCGAAAGTCAAAGACAGTTTCAAAAACCTGAGGAGTGACCATCCTTAATAGTATGTTATCAAACATGAAAAAGAAAGGAAATGGGGTATATCTCAAGGAGACAACATCCCTTATCCAGGTTAAAACGACCCAAAACAAAACATCTAGGGGTCACCATATGGTCTTCAACACAGTGAGGAACCTCACACCATATAGTAAGCCCTAAATGGCCCCGAAAAGGTAAAAAAGTGAATAAATCAATGGAAACAAACCACATCCAATAAATCAAATATCAAGAAACTAAAATTTTAAAAGAAGACAAGGACAAGCCAATGACCAACATATTCCTGACTTGGGACAGGCGCAAAAAAACGTTTTCTTCTGTTAATTACATTGTTCGTGATGCAACCAATGGATATAAAAACTCAATGCAAATTAAATAATGACAACAATTTCATGTATATCTCGTTAAGGAAAACTCAAGTGTCTTTTTTAATTGGATATCACTGCTTGCTCAATGTAAACATCTATCAAAAAGCAAGCTTAACGACATGCCATGTTCGTAAATGGTGTATTTATAGCTGTTTAGAGCAAAAATTAAAAAAAATAAAAAATAAATATGAGTTGTCTTACCATAAATCTTTTTTATGTGATGATAGCATCAGAAGGAAATAAACTTGAAACGTGTTTTAGGATCTTTACTGAACAAAAAGAACGCATGAGTGTACTTCTGCTAAACTAACAAATAAAAACAAAAAAACAAAAAAAGAACAAAAGCAAGAGAAAAAAAAACAACATTAAACAACAATAAAAAAAAAAAAAAAAAAAAAAAAAAAAAAAAGAAAAAAAAAAACAGTTGCAATCATATCTTATTTTTAGAGCCCAGTTTGCGCTTTGTAACTGTTGTGATGTTGGTAGACCAAATGCTGAATGCTAAACAACTCTTGGCCCTCATCGATTCCGGGCATGTTGCCGCTCGGTTTTAGTTTTAAAAAAGTAAACGACGAATTTAAGTAAAAAAATTATACTTTATGAAAAGTTTGAAAATGTCAGTTACGTTAATTGCCATTCAATCTTGATAGAACAATGAAATTCTTCTATTATTGTCAAGAAAATTAAAGCATCAAATTTACTTCCAGTATACCATACTAAAGAAAATAAAAATTGAAAATTATTCCAAAAAACTAATATTTGGGCATCTATGAAGATATTTTTGTATGTATGTTTATTAATGGCAGTCTCAATTATGAAGCATTGACATTATATATTAACATGGTGGAGGTGTTATAGACAGTATCATCCTTAGTGCATACCAAACAATAAGCCCATCTTAATTTTACAAGTTAAGCCATGCTCTTTAAGTGTTGAATAACTGACCAAATATGTAATGTTGTAGGAAAGGTTCTCCACCATCTTATTGATTGGAAAAATCATCAAAAGCATACAATTTTTGTAGCTAATTGAGAAACATTTGTTATGTCATTGTACTAGGTTCGTTATATATGGTCAAAGTAGGGATTATTTTATTTTCAATGTCAGAAGATGGTTTTGATATTCCAATAAAATTATCTTCAGTTTCACTGGAGTTCACAATGTGAGTGCCTTTGTTCTGAATGTTGTAATTTCTGGTTCTGTGCTTTGTATCTGTCTAACGTCATTGTTTTTGTGTCTAACGTCATTGTTTTCTGTGTTCTCGTTTTTGCCCTGTCTTTGGACTTCGATTTTTGTGAATTTCACTCCTTTGTTCCTTCGGTATTCTACTGTCGTTGCTTCACTTTCACCATAAATAACTAACTTGTTTAAGGAAGACAATTAACAAATGTTTCTCATTGAATGGGTCATCTTTTTACACAGATGATACTTTACACCCAAAACGGACTTTTTAAAACCTCTCTCTTTCACGCATAGCTCTATTTAGATCATTTTGGTAATTTGTTCTCTATCAGCTTTTACACGTTTTTCTGTTAATGGACAATGTTTTGGTTTTATCTGCACTGATGAGACATAAGTTGTTAAATACATCGGCAAACGAATACCGAAGCAAGAACGAGGAAAGGGAAAATTCTAAAATCATAAATCCAAAATCACGGCAATTCACAGCAACATGAATTGAGAGAGTACGACAAAGACAACACAAATAAACAAAAAAGAACAAGAACATCTCAAAACTAAAGCACTAGCAGTGTAAACCCCTACAGGTGCTCCGGGAAGGGTAAGCATGATCTGCTCAACGCGTGGCAACCGTCACACTGCCAGTGAAAAGTCCGGTTTTTCACAGTCGGTGTTAGTCGTTAGTCATGCGGTAACAAACTCAAAATGCCCATATGCAGAAATTAAGTACCTTCGGTATTTTGTTATTCTAAAGACTAAACATGAAATACACTATGTAAATATTTATGTCGTGAGATCGCGAGAAATTATTTATGATGTTTATCTGAGATGTCTGGATCTTGAAATTAAAAAGGTGATTTTTAGTGTCATTGCGTGCCTGGTTTTAATGATTCTTTATTGAGGGTATTTCATTGTTTTCTTTAGATTTAACAGGCTAGCATATTTATTTAACTGGGCAAAAAAGTTAAGGATCATATTCATTTGAAATCAAGTATCTTAATTTTCGTCTTTACGCATGGGCATAACCATTGATCCGATCAACATGAAATTTGCACATCGTATACACTTACCTTTATGAACATTTTCAGCATTTTTCAATTTTTCAAAATTTGTCATTTTTTAGATTTAAAAAATCACGTTTTTGCAAAAGATCACGATTTCGAGGTTCATTTCTCAACAACTACGCATCATACCACAATGATGTACCATCAAATTTATTACCTTGATGAGTACTACCCAAATCACCAAGAATTGAGTGGCTTTGACCTATATTTTACACTTAAATGACTTTTTGTTAAATTTTGCGTTTAGGTCCATTTCTCAACAACTACACATCATACCACAATGATGTCTCATCAAATTAATCACCTTGATTAGTACTATCCAAATCATCAAGAATTAATTGGCTTTGACCTATATTTTACGCTTGAGTGACTTTTGTTAAATTTTGCGTTTAGGTCCATTTCTCATCAACTACACATTATAACACAATCATGTCTCATCAAATTAATCACCTTGATGAGTACTACCCAAATCATTAAAAATTAGGTGGCTTTGACATATATTTTACGCTTGAGTGACTTTTACTTAAGGTTAGTGAGGTCTCATGACCCCAAAAATAATTCCAAATTCAAAATTGGTATTTTTTAAATATATTACTGTTGAATAAATACCCTTTATTTGGTATAAATTTTGGACCACCTTTCTAGGCGTTTTTCTGAGATAAATGGGGTCAAAGTTACCTCCCCTGAATAATGGTCCGAATTCCAATTTACCCCCCTTTTGACCATATAAAAAACCAGTTGTACATTGTTTTTTGTAAAAAGAGTGTTTGGATTATAAGTCTTTGTTGTTTTAAAGGTATATGTAAAAATACATTCACTTCTGTCAATTATTTTTGCTAATATTCCCAATTATGTGCACATTGAAGTTGGATTTTTATCACTTTTTGCCCCCTGGAGGGACATAAAAAGTGAAATTCGGAAAAACTTCCGGATTCGAAATTTCATTTTTTTACTTAAATATATACCTTTTACGATATCTTCAAAATATAAAAAAAATCCGCAAAGCAAACCAGGCTTTTAAGAGAACCACAAGCACTCAAAGTTGACAACATTGCCCTCCTCCCCTGAAAAAAATTTGCCGTCACTAGAACAAAAAACGGAAGTGATGTCACTGGCTGTGCTTGTAGCACAAATACCAAACTAAAAAACTCATGACTGTATACGGTCTTCGCTTGACTAGAACAGGAAGTTGTAGGTTACACATGTCAAACCGGAAGTGGATACTTTCTTACCTACTGTTAATCATAAATACAAAAATTTCTTCTACAAATTTAAATTTTGTGAAATATTGTATGATAGTTCGACACATGACCCCACAGGAGTCCTATAGAGAGATAAAGGAGCGCGCATGCGGGACCGGAAGTAGTTTATATTTCCAAATGGCCACCGTTTTGACCGGAATGACCTATTATGATGCATAAAGATATATTTTGGATGGCGCTGACTAAATGAATGAGTTGATATTTCTCATATTTTCTTGTTCCAAACTTCTAGGGAGTGATCTTTATAAAACTGATATCAGCAGTGGCTTGTTCTGGCAGTATTTCTATCACGTCTGCGTTAATTGTTGAGAAGGGGGAGACTGCTATTGTTGTTCTAGTGTGAATTCTCTCTTCCCACAATTGTCGAGTTTTTCCACTTTTCTTAACCCTTTGTGTTAATATTTACTTTTTTCACTACTATAATTCTATCTTATTTAATTTTTATCAAAGTTATTTTCCTTTTTGAGCACTTTTACTGTGTTAATTTATTATTATTTTCCTTTTCTCACCTTATTTCAAGTTTATTTCCATTTTTCATCATATACGAAGGAATTTGAATTTTCCCGCCATTTTGCTGTTTCCATGGCAACGGTCGCCATTTTGATATTTTAAAGACCAAAACTCGTATCTACACATGCTAAGTAACCTTCCTGTCAAATTTCGGTCATTTTGGAGCAATTTGAAAATTTCCCGCCATTTTCTGTTCCCATAACAACGGTCACCATTATGATGTTTTTAAAACCAAAGTTTGTCTCTGCACATGCTCAGTAACATTCCTGTCAAATTTCATTCCATTCTGAACATTTTAAATTTTTTCCCGCCATTTTTATGGTTTAATCACGTGACAGCTGTCCTCACTAACTTTAATTTTGCGTTTAGGTCCATTTCTCATCAACTACACATCATACCACAATGATGGCTCATTAAATTAAACACCTTGACGAGTACTAGCAAAATTTTTAAGAATTAAGTGGCTTTGACTTACATTTTACGCTTCAGTGACTTTTGTTTAATTTTGCGTTTAGGTCTATTTCACAACAAATAAACATGCTATCATAATGGTATTGCATCAAATAAATCATCTTGACAGGTGCTATCCAAATCGAGGACGATTAAGTGTCTTTGACCTACATTGATGCTTGAGTGACTTTTGGTTAACTTTGTGTTTTCAAGTCCATTTCTAAACAGCGACACTACACATTATTATGATGTTTCATGAAGTGACTCATCTTGGTTAGAACTACCTAACTCAAAGACAATATGTTGACTTAGACCTATATTTTACACTTGAATGACTTTGTTAATTTTTTTATTAGGTCCATTAACAACTAGGTGTATAATCAAGGTTAGACTCTACTAAATGACCAATCAGCTGCTGGCATAGTCAAAAATAGTACTTATGTAAACAAAACCAGGCTACTTTCGCTTTGGATATAACTGTCAATATTGACAATATCCGAGTTCTTAAACGCTCTTGTGATCATGAAATACTTCCGGATTGACAAGCATTTTGAATCAGCCAGCCTCATTGAATGGGAAAAATACTGAAGCCTCATCAATGATGACACGTATGCCCAAGGATATGAAAGGGAAAATTGGTCATTTACATACCCCAGTTAAATGAGGCGATAGAAATTTCTTATAAGACTTTAAAGTTGGGTCAGCGTTTGGATATGTTACTTGGAAGACGTGCCACTTTGAGAAAATCATATCGCCACATAAAGTGAACTTCAGGTAATTATGAAAATTCACAAAACGTTATAATGGCCGCCTATGGAAAATATTTAGTGGAGTCTGACCTTAAGCTGACAATTGAGGGGAAATAAAATTTTTGAAAGTAAGTGACTTTTTATGTTTCAATTGGTGAAATATGTCTAGGTTACAGGAAATAAAGGTATATTTTGCACCTAAGATCAATTGGTATCAAATTACGGGCCTGTTCAGATATTATGTAATATTTCACAAAATCTAAAGAATTTCCCATTTTTCAAGCCCCTGTCAGACTTTTACCAAGGTTAAAGGATGTAGATACACTAAATGAGTTAGAATAGATGAAATGCAGGTTACATATGCATGAAAAGTCATGAATTTATTCAGAAATTGCTTGAAAGTGTTAAAATTAATGTTTTCTTATATTACGACATATATCGCTAACTCGAACGATACAGCCTCATATAAAATCCTAATTTTTTTCAACATAATATATTTTTTGAACTTGAATTTTATTTATATTTGTAGTTTACATACTGAATGAACCTATTATACACAAATCTCAGGGTTGAAAAGCTCCAAAGCTCATTCGGAGTGCCATTTTACGTTGCGTCATGTCACAATATGAGATTTTTACTAATTTCACATCAAATTTTTACAATAAATTGCAATTTTATTCATAGTAGCTCATATTTTTCACAACAATGATGCTTTGAATCGCATAATGAATTAGAATAGTGAGCTTAAACAGGAATTTTCAACAAATTTTACACTTAATTGTATTTTGTTGGACAACAGAATAATATGAACAACCTCTATTCACTTTCTGGAGTTTGTTTTACCTTTATTTTGCACATGATAATCCTTTGGTTTCAGTTATATATATTTTGAATGAACTGTATGGACAGAATTTGACCTCATAAACACATGCTGCAAATGGGGGGAGGGGGCTTAAAATAACCAGATTTTCACCATTTGTATGACTGCTTTCTTTGTAAGAAGTAATTTAATGATAGTATAGTGCACCAATCTGCTATAAAATATCACAAAGATAGTCAGATGTATGTAAAACAGCCATTCAAGCTCTATTTTCCAAGTTGAACCATTATCAGAACGTTGAATTTTTTAAAGCGCTGACAACACTTAAGTACCAGGCATTTGAAATAAGGAATATAATTTTTTCAAGGGGCAGAGAGCATTTTTATTTTGAGTTTTCTATTTGGATATTGATTGATCTACATGATAAAGACCAACAATTGAACTTTTAAAACATTTAATGACCTATTAAGGTTAGACTCTACTAAATGACCAATCAGCTGCTTGCATAGTCAAAAATAGTACTTATGTAAACAAAGCCATGCTACTTTCGCTTTGGATATAACTGTCAATATTGACAATATCCGAGTTCTTAAACGCTCTTGTGATCATGAAACACTTCCGGATTGACAAGCATTTTGAATCAGCCAGCCTCATTGCATGGGAAAAATACTGAAGCCTCATCAATGATGACACGTATGCCCAAGGATATGAAAGGGAAAATTGGTCATTTGCATACCCCAGTTAAATGAGGCGATAGAAATTTCTTATTAGACTTTGAAGTTGGGTCAGCGTTTGGATATGTTACTTGGCAGACGTGCCACTTTGAGAAAATCATATCGCCACATAAAGTGAACTTCAGGTAATTATGAAAATTCACAAAACGTTATAATGGCCGCCTATGGAAAATATTTAGTGGAGTCTGACCTCAAATAAATCGCTTTATGTTCTCTATATTGCGATAAATTTGACGGTGGGGCATCCGTGTCTTATAGACACATTCTCTAGTTCAATCTTTTGACTGTCTACAGATGTTTATTCACTAAAATTGTTGACAAACGGCCGAAAAATGAGAATTCACATTTTCCCCAATAAAAAATTTCCTCTTTTGTTTGGGTCATTTTCAAAATTTGGAAGGGTAAGGTGCTCAAATTAAAAATTTTGACTTAACAGAGTCGTTTAAATAGTCCGGACACAACAATTGTGAAAGAAAATGCTTCATTGCATCGGTTCCCGACAGAAATTTGATTTGTTTTTAAGGCGGATAAATTTTGGGGGTAAAAATGCAAATTTCAGAAATGTGTGTTTCCAGACAACGCATGACCAGATGGAAGGTTGACCCCATAGACTTTTGTCAAGTGTCTAACCCGATAATCTTGAAAAAATTAGACACAAGGTTCCGCGACTGATCGGCTTGTGTAATGATTTAGTCAAATCAAACTGTGTTGTAACGCTTAGTACATTTGTAATTGAAATGAAAAACCTTGATCCCTAACTTTTTTTGCTTAGTATATTTAAAAGTTAGCACCCACTCGTTGGAAGAATGTTAAAAAAAGTACATGATGAAACTGACTAAAAAGGGCAAAAATATATCTTGACCCCGTCTTTGTCTTAAACCTTAATGGAATGTCATTAATGAAGATAAGATTCACTAATGATATTCGCTTCGTTGCTTGGCAACTGTGAGCGTTTGAATACGTGACCATATTCGGGAAAATACATTGAACAGGTCTTCATGTGTCTTTTTCTCCACACCTCTTACTTTATTTGGACGTAAATAGCTCTTACGTCATTTGTTATTGAAAACTGTGAAAAAGAACATAAACTTGGTTTTCGTCCAACTAATGTTTTTCAATATAAAAATATATCGTACATTTCACTTTGTTTAACATAAAGAATTGGGTTCTGCAATCAACACAAAGGACAGGGACATTTGTTATTTGGCAGACGAGATATACCGTCCGATCACAGGTTATCGTGGGACATTTATTTTCGTGGATTACATTGTTTTTCAATGGAAATTATAACGTCATAACGGACGCTTAGGGCCACGAAAACCAATAATCCGAGTATAAATATTTTTTTGTATTTGGCTGACAGACGGGAGAGTATCAAATTACTGTTGCTTGATTTGGTTTATTTTGAAGCATAGAAACAAGAAAACAAACCAAAAAACAAAACAAAAAGTTACACATTCCCCGAAATGTCAACAAAATTTTTGCAATAGTTGTTGTAATACTTGATGTGCGTTTTTGACTGCTAAGGGCTTGGTCTTTACTTACATCAATCTATATCTTTGTAAGGCTTGGTTACTAACGTCAATCATGAAATCGGTAAGGGCTTGGCCTTTACCTTCGTCAATTGGTATATTTGTATGAACTTTCTTTTTTCTTTCACAATTGTTGTGTCCGGATTTTTTTTTACTTCAATTCTGAATCCTGAATTTTTCTTACGTCAATTTGTTGAATTTACGAGAATATGACTTTTTATTTAAGTACAAAAATGGTAAATTAGGGAATTCGGTTTTAAGCAATAAGTGAATACCGAAAATCTAGGATATTTAGTTTCCGCACAAGACTTTTTCGACATTTTATTTTTGATTGTATAAATTGTCGAAACAACGAAATACGGCACTTGAACAGGTCTGCAAGTTTGTTTCTTTAATTTCACAAGAATTTCTTTACAAATTTAATATGCTAATCTAAGAGTCTCTTTGGATATTGCATCGCAATAATGTTATTTGAACAAATTTGGCCTCAGTTAGCTTGATTGAGTGACTAAGGTTTTGTCTTACAGAAACCTTTACCACTGATTAAAACAATTGAATTGAATTTATTTTTAATTAAACAGTTGGTAACCGATGTAAAATAGTTATACAACTGTGCCTTTTCAGACGTAGTAACGGGATGTGAATTATTCACCATCCCAATAGTCAGACTTGTCAAATTTACCGTACATTTTATAGAAATTTACTGTTTATCAAACTTCTAACCTCTTAAATTACTGAGGCCTCATTCCGTGTATGGCACTCGGTGGATGTCCTTGGTACTGGATTTGGCCTCCTATTTCGACATTTTTGGTAAGTGTAAACAATTTTTGACTACTTTTGGATTATGTAGTTCCATATTATTTGATTCTAAGGCTGCTGATGAGAGGTTACTCCTTGAAACACAGCATAACGAAATTTACTGTTAATTATGCAACTTCGGTATTTTAGTATTTATAAATACTTTAAGCCTGAACCTTGGACATTTCAAATTTGAAGTCTAATTATTGTCAGGCTTTTATCAATCTTCCGATTGGCGTAGATTGAAGTCAATAAATTAAAAAGGATAACAGGAAACACTTAATATGGCCGAAAAATACAGCCACATGCAACAATGTACCAAGCAACTGCATGAAAAAAAAATAAAAGACAAAAGTCAAACTTAGACATCAATAGGGAATCGGAATAGCCAGACTTGGTGCCGACACTATCAGGAGCTAATGGTAAGGGTAAACCGGTTTATGGGTACCCAAACCTCTCGTTTCTCTGTCCCGTTTCTCTTAAACGATTAAAAGCCAATGCAGGTAGACTACTTACTCCAAGAGCACAATCTTGAAAAGAGAAAGGGAAAAGACATATATTAAAGGATGGGTCAAGGAGTGTTCGCCGCTAAACTGCCGGCTAGCTCAATGAGCCTAGTCTGCTGGTAAGTCTTTGCCAATGTTCAGATTGAAGTAATTATAGGTCAAAGCCTGATTGAAACCTTATATCCTGCGCTTTTTAGAAATTCATTGTTTTCATCAAAATTCAAGCCCCTTAAAAAATGATACCGTAGGTTGCAGTCGAAGGATGTCCCAATAACTGGATCTCGATATTTTTGGAAATGAGTACTTCTTTCTCATTAATTTAGATTTTCGCTTATTTGATTATAATGCTGCTAATGAGAGGTTACTCCTTAAAACGTGTTCAGTATTTCAGAATTAACTGTTTATTATGTTACTAAGGTATTGTGGTATTGAATTGGTACAGCTTTTAAAAATAACGACCAAGTGCTGTTGTTACACTTTGACTGAAGCGACTTTGGCGTTTCAAGGATTGAGATGTCTCCAGCATTTGTTTTTATCCTGTTTGAATAGGTGCTTGTTTTTGATAGAAACCCAAATTTACAGTAATATTGCTAGACAACCCTTCAGTAAAATTTCCTAAAATTTGAAGAATTCCAATTACTCTTTCAAAAATGCCAGAATATCTCCCAATTAGCAAAAACATTTATAATCTTTGGAGGTTTCGCCAGATAACTAGACTTCCGTTCTGTTTTGAAGCAAAATTGTTCAACTTTCCTTACTGCCTCTCTGTTATCTCAATATCCCGACGATTAAGTTTTTTAGCATTGAAACAATATGCGCAACCTGTAAAAAATACATGAAAAAATAACTGCAAACAAGGAGTAATATATTTCAAACACTTGATCATGGAAAGTGTATCTTTTAAACCAATTGTGATTGTGTTCGTTCGAAATATCTTTATTTTAGATAAATGTCTTTGTTGCAATATCAATATTTTTAAATGAAATTATTTTTTTTACTCAGTTGTTAAGTGAAACTTAACAATTTTCCACTCGTTTAATTTTCTTAATATTTTCAGTATTTAAACTACACATGTTCATGTCGACTTTCAGCAATTTTCAACAATTTTTAACGTCCCGTTTTATATCTAATGGTCATCAAAGATGCCCTGTTTCCTCATATTATTTGGTCCGTTCAGGACTTGATTGTGGTGTATAAAATTGGCTCTAATTAAATTTGTATTTGATTTAAAATTATTTTTAATGCTAAATTCTGTAGTTTAGACATGTGTGAAAAAAAGCATGAGTAATGAAAGTAAATTTAACTAGTTTGAATTGGAAAACACAGGTGTTCTGAATAATATAGGCTGAAATTTTTGCTCTATTTTGATCACTATTTAACACTTCTTGTAAAAAATTCTGTCGTTTAATTTTCACCGAAAACTGAGAATAGAAAGAAAAGTAGTATATGTAAGATATATTAAAATTTTAGAAAATTCTACCGTCCCATTTTTTCTTAATTTAGAATAAAGTGGGCAAAAATCAATAAAATTACTGAATCTGTACTATAGATTACCTCCCTTGGAAGAAATCAGTTTTCCACATATTTTTATTATGTTTGGACAGCATAACAAAAATGTAGAGTAAAATGCACTCATTATAAATAACTTGATGTTGAGTGTTTGTTTTCATGACAAAATTAATATTTATTTGCAGTATGGAAAAAATTTTACAATTTTAAAATTATGATAATACCTATTGTAATGATTCTATTTGTTTGTGTAAGTAATAAAAAAGTGAAAAACAGAGTTATCTCCTCCTACCCCAGGTCTACCCCCTTGGCCGTTGGCCTGTTAGTAATCTTTATAGAAATGTAGCTATAGGAAGAAATGATGCAGCAATGCATCTTGTTAATGGGGAGAATCATTTTTAAAACTCATCAAACGCAATACAATTGTTGAGGTTGTCAAATGAATGTGGATGGTCTACTTTTTAAATCAGAGGAACTTTTTACAGCCAAAGCCCTCTTCTATACTAATCAACAAAAGAAACTTCCACAAACTATAATCCAAAATATCTTTTCTGATATGGGCAAAAGAACCTAAATTATTGTTGTATACTTCGGGGAAGACCAATTTTATTGCTGCGGTCAAGGAAGTGGCAAAACTTTTATTGTAATGCAGTCAAGATTAACACCCCAAGCTTACACAATGTGTAAGATATGTCTACATTCTAGATATATCAGACGTGAAAACCTGACAATGTATACAATGTTGTCTTTGTACGACGGTTAGTCAGTGAAAGGTTGAGAGCGTGGGAGTTTAAATTCTAATGTCGGTAAATTGAAAGTTTTGCCACTTGCTTGACCGCAGCAATATTCGTTCCTGGCATATTGGTAATGACAAACCTTAGTCATTGCTAATATTAACAATTTTACGAAAAAGTGGTCAAAAACAATTCGCGGATTTTACTAGGTCAATGGCAGTCGGATATTAATTATTCATTATGTGCTGATAAAGCCAATACAATATTGGTTACCTATCCAAAAACACAAAAATGTCCATGAAATAATAAGGTCAAGGTGGAATTCTGGAGGTTTGACGTCATGACTTCAACAGTTTGTCCATTTTTGGTATTTGACGCATTTCTGATAATTCAGTTGTGAATTTTATTCCATAAAAGTCTCCTTTCACTAGATATAAGGTCACACGTGAACACACTACTTGAACCAAACTCTCCTAGTTGTAAAAACTGCCAGGTATTCTTTAATCTCGATATCGAAAATTCGTTGAAGTATTGATTATTTGAAAAAGGTAAATTGTTTGTAATCATTAAATGTGGAAATGTTGTTCCTGTTTAAAAAAATATCCTTTCGACTTTCTGCACATGCTCATTTCAGTCCCGATTCTATCAAAAGGAAGTCCTTTTAATTTTCAACGGATGTGTTCGTTAAGAGTAAAATTACATTCGAGTACTGCTGGAGATGAGAAAATAAATGCTTTTATTTTAAATCATATTCCACAAAAGAGTGAGTGGACGTTGCTTTTGTTGAGTAGTATATAAAATCAACACAAAAGAACTCTGTACACAATGTTGGCAGAAGACCAGGAGGAACAAAATATCGAAGACACTTGTATATTCATCAAAAACTTACTCATTAATTTTATTCAAATACGGGATGTAATAAACACAATACCGATATTAGTGTGCAATCAATTTTTGCATATGCACATTTCGACAACTTATGTCTCTTCAGTGCAGTTCAATTCAAAACATTCGGAAATCCGTAAACCGAAATATGTAAGTGACTAAATGTGGCTTTTATTTTCCCTTACCATTAAAAATGAGTTAATTACTGTAAAGAAAGAATGAAACTCTTTAAGACGTAATTAATTATCAATGAGAGAATCGGCCTTGTACCCCAGAGTGTGGGGATTCACTTAATAAATTGCCAGCCAACAATATTCTGTATGGGTTTTATATAAGTATAAATTTAGCAAAACATATGCAACCTTAACACGTGTAGGTTAGAACAATTATCGTTGTTATACATAACATGTTGTCTGCGATTGTATTAAAAATTCACACTATGAGTGCCTTAGTTCTTAATGTTATCTTTTTATTTCCGTGCATTGTAGCTGTCTCACGTCCTAGTTTTGTCTTTGTTTTATCTGTTACCGTTTTTGCCATGTCTTTGGACTTCGATTTTTGTAGGCATCGCTTCCCTTGTTCCTTCGGTATTCTACTGCCGTTGTTTCTTTTTATACAACGTCTTTCCTATACAAATTTTAAGTGTGATATTAAGGTGTCAAAAATCGGAAATCTTATGAGTTCGTGCATTGATTTATAAAGGTTATTATATCACAAGTTACTAAAGAAATAATTCAAAGGAGCTTCAATATTAACTGATTGTACTTCGATGTGGCCTGTTATGCCAAATATTTTACTCTGAGCGACAGTAAGGGATAACTTATAGACATTAAAGGACACTCCGTGGTAAAATCAGAATACATAAACTTTCAAGCTCCCATATATAAAATGAGTTATGCAACAAAATACAAGTGAGCATTGGACGAAACCGTACAAATAAAGCAAAATTATTGGTTTTAGCCTCAGAGGAGCGTCTTGATTCATACCTCGCTTTTAATTGTCAATTAAGTTAAGACAGTATTTTTTTTCAACTGTATTCATTATTTATTATTCTAAACGTAATCTTGTACAAAGTTAAGTACTTACATGTATCGACACTTTGTTGTGGTTGGATTAATGTGTGGAGAAATAAATAAACACATCCAACTTATATGCGAAAATGTTCCCGTCAAATTCTTAATTTTCACCAAAACGTATACTCAGTCCAGCTCCCCTAAAAATAATATAATACGACCAAAAATTGTATGAATCGTGTAAATTAAATATGAATTTTATTTTGCAATAAAGGTAGGACTTCTCTATTATAAATAATCTGAGCATAACCGGAAAAATAGAAATTATCAACAAATGTAGAATGACGATAATTAAACCTCAAATTCTCCGAGCCAGTGACTTAAATTTGAATATACAAGTTAGAATAAGAATGCGGCTACTATCTCTAAACATGATCCTTGAAATTATGAATTTTGAGTTTATCTCATAATGTAATTAGTCTGAATATATCCCTTAGCGGCATCCATCTATTTTCAACTCATATTGTCATAAATCTGAAACATAATTAGTACTTGTATCAATCTGAATATATTTCACAGCGACATCAATATAAATATTTTACACTGGTACTAATCAGAATATATATCATGCTTACCCATCCGGAGCACCTGATGTCACTCTCAGTTCCACTGGAGTTCACACTGTGAGTGCCTTTGTTTTGAATGTTGTGATTTCTATTTCTGTGCTTTGTATCTGTCTAATGACATTATTTTATGTCTAACGTCATTATTTTCTGTGGTCTCGTGTTGGCCATGCATTTGGACTTCGATTTTTGTTAATTTCACTCCTTTGTTCCTTCGGTATTCTAGTGCCGTTGTCTTATATGGAAAAGTATTAAACTAATTCGTAAAATTTAATACCAATTCTAAAGTCACATACAAAATTACAAGCGGTTGTGATTTGTAGTTCCTGAGAAAATGTTACGAAAATTTTTATCATTGACAGTACTTGTTGAAAAAATATTTCAAGGCGGTTAACAGATCTGAATTTGATAATCGCAATATGGAATCCCATACTAAAGTCACATACAAAATTTCAAGTGGCTGTTAATTGTAGTTTCTAAGAACAGTGTAATAGTGGGACGGACAACAACGTCGACGACGCCGACGACGCCGATGACGACGCTGCAAGACAACTAAAGTGATCCCTTTATGTCACCACACACTACGTGTGCAGGCTACACAATAAAGTTCTGTCAAAAACAGTCAACGATTTGATTCTAGTTGCTAGGATTGTTGCCATAGAAACAAAAAAGACATTCTTTTCCCCTTTCGTATTTTTCTTATGTTAGAAATCCTTAAATAATCTGAGTAAAATAAAGAACTTTGCACCCCAGTTAGCAGTAAAAATACCTACAACAGTTGCTAAAGTACACATAATGAAATTTGCCGCGACTTTGTACAAAATATCTTTTTTGATACACCTTGGAGGATTACATACCATATATCAATGGATAGCTATTTTTTTTGCTACTTCCGTCCATACAATACTATAATGTTACCAGAAAAGGTAAAAAAAGTTTTCCATTTACCTTCTATGCTATTTTAACAGAAAATTTGAGTCCAAAAACAGAGGGAGAATACCTAAATAACTGAACACCTATATTAACCTGCGAACCACACGTAGGTTTTGTTATTTTGCCCCGGGGTCTAACGATGAACCACAACACTAGGGTCAGTAGTTAATTTCGATTTAAAAGTAAAAACGTAACAATATTATGTAAAACCATTTTACCTTATTACATTTTATTTCAGTTGAATTAAACGGTAGATGAACATTTTTCCTGCAAATTTTATCTCCATTTTAATGCAAACGGTTTTATGCAAATTAGTAAACAGATAGAATTATGTTTGCCCATTGGTCATCCAAATCAAGAAACAAGTCTTCAAACGATTTAAGCTGCAGATTTATATATGAAAATCTGGTTCAAATTTCACTTAACAGCCAAATGAATTATTTGTATATTCTAACCCTGAAAAATAATTATCTTTGATTTCGGGTACTTACAATTTGATTCATGTTGTTAAGGTGGATTCCATGAAAATCGAGATGGCAATTTGTAATTTTTCCGATTTTTATTTTATTTTGCTCGCTAGGCTGGTTGCTATTGTAACAAACATTGGTTGATTTTTTCCCAATCTTTTTTTCTAGCAATGTTTATGTTTTGGTATTCCATTGTACGTAAGATATCAGTAGTTTGTCAACAGATTTTCCGTTACTCCTACAGTTTCCAGTTACAAGGGTAAATTAGGGGCAAATTGCAAATGTGTAAATTACGTTTTGACGAAATTTCCTTCTATGGATTCCTCTCTATGTAAGCTTTGAGAAAAGGTGACCAGGTGAAGTTGGGGTCCATAGTTTTATGTCAAGTCCTGTAAGTTTAAGTTTGGGTAAATAGCTGTGCATTTACCATGTCGAGCTAGAAAGGTTCATTGGGATCAATATTCAACTTTGTCATTTAATGTTTTTTTCCATTTTTCTTAAGTTATTGTAGGCATTTTAGTTCACGCCACGCCTAAAATTCCTTGTGAGCTTTGCCATCGATTTGCGTCCGTCATCCGTCAACAATTTCAAAAATCTTTTCCTCTACTCTGCTCGGTCCATTGTAACCAAACATGGCCAGAATCATCACCAGGGTATGCACTTTTAAAATTATGTTCGATTAGACGTCTGGTCAAACAACATGGCGGCTATTGCTAAAAATAAAACATAGGGGTAAATTGCAGTTTTTGGCCAATAACTCAAAACCAATTCCAGATATCAAAAATCTGACAGGATTAAAATGATTAGCATAATGAGATCTACCTACCGTGCAATTTTAAAGGAAATCTGAAAAACATTTTCGGAGTTATAGCCCTTTTCCGTAAAATTTCAAAATATTTGCATTCTGATTTTTATTTCAAAAAGTGTAACAGATAGAGGTCAAATGTAGACTGCAAAAAGGTTCAGCATGACAAAATCTACCCATCCTGAAATTTTAAAGAAAATCCAAAAACCCATGTAGTAGTTATTGCCCTTTTTGCACGGAATTTTCAAAATTTTCATATTTTTCGTCTTTTATTTCCAAAACTATAAAAGATGAAGGTAAAGTGTAAATTGATAAAATGTTTGCCATGCTGTGGCGACATCAAAACTGGTGTTGAAAATTGGTCGATGACCGCCAATTTCAAAAGTGCCGCCAAAAGGGAGGGAAAATTCAACATTGTCCGATTTAAATAAAATTTGGTTTCCAAATAGATATTGATGTCGCAACTTCTAAACCAGTGTTGAAAATTGTTCGCTGACTACCATTTTCAAAATGGCCACCAAAAAAGGCGGGAAAATTCAGCATTGTCCTATTTCAATGAAATTTGGTTTCCAAATAGGTATTGTTGTCGCGTCTGCAAAACTGACGTTAAAATTTGTTCGCTGACTGCGATTTTCAAAATGGCAGCCATAAAAGGTGGGAAAATTCATCGTTGTTACATTGGTGGTGTTAGAGCTACCAAAGTTTGAGAGACTTCAATTCAACTGTGTACTTTACAATGTTAGCTTAATTGTGGCAACTGAAAGCCAGGTGAGCGATAGAGGCTTCTTGGAGCCTCTGGTTTATTTTGATTCCTCTAGACAGTATCTAACTTCCGGTCAACATGCCGATCAGGTAGCAAGACACAGTTTCGTAATTTTTGCGAGTGGGCTTTTCCAAGATGATTACTTCATTTATGAGATTCCCTGCTATTTTAAGGTCCTATCATTGAAAATGTCATTTTTTTCTATATTTATGTTTACAGTTGGACTTGATGATAAAATTAATAGATAATTGAAGTCAGAGCTTAATTTCAAATTTTATTTTGTGTCAACTTTGTTCAGGGGAGACAATTGGATGAACACTGTAGTTTGCCATATGCTAAATTTTGAACTCAGCTGCCAGGCAGAATAGTAGCTTTCGAAGCCGGTGACCGTACCCTAAACCCTACTTAAAAGAAAGAAGAAATTATGTTCTTTGCAATGAATTTAATTTCAATGGTACTTTCTTCACCAGTATTACTGAATGTTTTGGCTCAACATGGCCCGATTTGATGCAATTTTCAGTGAAATTAATCATTTTGTCTACATTTGTAATCTTCTCAGTTTGCATGCACCATTGTCAAATTTATTAATATTTTTAAATATCCCCAAACTTGAGATTCTCAACTTTTCATTGGTATATAGATGTCCATATATAATTTTATACATATCATATAAAGGAGGGGGCAGTTTCTATTGACTTGTTCATTATGACGTCACAAAAAATAACTGTGCTCTGCATCCTTAAGGGATGTCATGATAAACCTGAAATGCCTTAAATGAGGATGTACATCCAAATTTTATGGTTTATTTTGGATTTATTTCAGCATTGACTCGTGGTCATACATTTTCACCTTTTCACTTAATTCTATCGACAGTTTTATTAGACATTATACACCCTCCCCCTTATTCCTTCAGCAAGTTTAATTTGGTCAGAACTGACTTGGTATTCTGCTCTGTTCGATTGTCTTTTCGCAACTTGAAATGAATCATATTAAAATGCATGAAACTGAAATTTAAAAATGGAGAAAAAATGTCTTTATTATCAAAATTATTTTGCATACATGTTATTAATTGCTATCCTACTCTGAATGGCAGTATACAAACATTTATAGGCACCCTGTTTCTTTGTACAGAAGACTGAGAGATCTTATTACATTATGACGTCAAATATGTTGCCGTGAAGTCATAAGAAAAAAAATGTCCGGAATATTAAGTATAGTTTATATTCGACAGAAATAAGTGTATTCTGTTAATCGTTTAGTTTAGATTGGTTCAATTTATTATTGGATTATCCTCTGCTAACCCAGTAACTTTTTTCCGTTTTATTCACAACAACTGTTAAAACACTGCAGTAGGCATACAGTACTAAAATGGACCTATTTCAGAAAATATTTGGTCAAATTTAATTTCGAATAAACCAAATTGATCGGGTAGATGTTCCGAGTGTGTCAAAATAAAAAAAAATGAAGCAAAAAAAATATTGAAAGTTGTCTTAAGGTAGCAAGACACAGTTTCGTAATTTTTGCTTCGTGGGCTTTTCCTAGATGATTACATCATTTATGGGATTCCTTGCTATTTTAAGGTCCTAACATTGAAAATATCAACTTTTATATATATATGTTAAGAATTGGACTTGATGATAAAATTAATAGATAATTGAAGTCAGAGCTTAATTTCAAATTTTATTTTGTGTCAACTTTGTGCAAGGAAGACAATTGGATGAACACTGTAGTTTGCCATATGCTAAATTTTGAACTCAGCTGTCAGGCAAAATAGCAGCTTTCGGAGCCGGTGACCGTACCCTAAAACCCTACTTAAAAGAAAGAAGAAATCATGTTCTTTGCAATGAATTTTATTTCAATGGTAATTTCTACACCAGTATTACTGGAATGTTTGGCTCAACATGTCCCGATTTGATGCAATTTTCAGTGAAATTTACCATTTTGTCCACATTTGTAAATATCTCAGTTTTCATGTACCAAGTATCTGAAACTTGAGATTTAAGCTTTCCATTATTATGGTATATAGATGTCAATATATGATTTTATACATATCATATAAAGGAGGGGGTAGTTTTTATTGACTTGTTCATTATGACGTCACACAAAATAACTGTGCTCTGCATCCTAAGGGCTTCAGGTATGGCCACCTTCGGTCTCTAACTGGGGACACAATCACTTCCGGTTGCATATGTGCGCTCCAATACCTTATCATGACACCACTGCAGGGTCCCGTGTTGATCCAACGGGGCATTTCCGGTTAACATGACCGAATAGAGGTCCATTCAGGGTCACTTCCGGTTGCGCATGTGCAGTAAAAAACTTTGTTTTTCGTTCACATGAATTTGCTTCCGGTCACATGACTTCCGGTGACGTCCTTTCCAGTGACGTCCTTTCCGGTCTACGTCACTTTCGGCACCACCTCGTCAAGTCCGTGGTGAATTGTGCTCATATACTATTCATAACAACCATTCTGGTTACCTGAACATATAGTTTTTAATAACTGTGATGATCTAATATCAGATAGGGTCATTTACAATGAAAATCTTTTATTTTACTTTTTCAATGCAATTCTAAATATTATTGTAACCGTACAAAAAAGGGACGGGAATAGTGAAAAATATGGCCATTTAAGCTACCATAGCAACAAACCTAGCGACCAGATTCATATTTTTTTGCATTTGTTTAAGAGAGAATTTATCATTAAATATATATATTGGAATCAAAATAAGCATTTTACTTTATTTAACGAAATTTGTAAATGTCAAATGTGCCAAAACAGCACTTGCAAAACTGAAAATTCCCTTATTTTTGTCACCATAGTAACCACCTAAGCAACCATTACCTCACCAATTTATTCTATGATTTAATTATTCAAACCTAGTACTTATTGACTGTTATCTTTAAACTTCTCAACAATGTGGCTTTTTGGGTTACAAATCCCTGAAATCGACCAAAAATCGTCAAAATGGCCAAATACCCCTGTTTGTCCCAACTCTATAGACATGAAATTTATATAATTCTTTAAACCTTAATATGTCAGTAGAATATTTAATTTTACCTTGCTAAGGTAAAAAAATGCATAAATACCACACTTATAGAACCATACCTGTGTGAAATTAGCTGTTTTTTTCACCTCTAGATCAACATATTTTAACCTAAAAACAATAATAGCCGTAACAATGGCAACCAGAACACTGGGACACTTTTTGGGTCATTTTACGTCTTCAGTCATAGACTTTTATCAATGTCCAAAGTTTCGAGGAAATGTTTGACCATGCGTGCCACACCCTTTATATGATATGTTTTATATTTACAGAGAATTGGTATTAAGTTTTGTTATCCATGAACCTGAAAGGAATGTGTCGACCTTAACAAAATATGTTTGAACGATAAATTTTGTGTCAAAAAAGAGAAAAAGAGAGAGAGAGAAGATAACAAAAAAAAATCCCTAAGCATTTTACAGTAATGAAAATAAACGAGATCAAAATATATACTGTTTTCCCTTCCAATCACATGTTTTTCAATATCTGTTTTGTTTTGATCGTTTGATCGAAAGGTGTCCCTTCATGCGACTGTTGAACCCTTATTTCATATGACGTCAATTTTCTATTACATGCTACCACATATTTCTAATACATATGATATATCAGTCTGTTTCAAACACCTGTCCAGGAAGATGTCATTTCTAAAATTTTTCAAGAAACAAAAATATGAATTTACTGAAGAGTCAGAAAATTTCTATGCTATAAGTATGCAGGATTTTCTAAGAGCAACACTTCTCCTTGAGAAAAAAGAAAATATGGATTTCAAAAACTCATCACAAGCAACACCTTTGATTGCAGTCTGTCAGATCGGAACTGAAAATGAAGATATGATTGGGTTTGTACACTTTTTACTAGATAAAGGAGCGTCTACTAAGGTCAAAGACAAGAACGGAAAAACTGCAACGGATTATGCGCAAAACACTGGCTGCCAAAAGATTGTTAAAATAATTGAAGATAGAAGCTACATTGTTTTTGTAGCTGCCATGGAAGAATGTGGATTAATGTGATACAAGTAGAAAAGACGTTTTTGGTCGGTCGTTATTTTTCTTACAGCTAATAGATTTTTGGATTTTCATGTTGTGTTAACAAGACTTACATTTGAATGTCGTTCTCCATTCTCCATTTCAAAGATACAACACATACTACATGTTATATAATTACCAGGTGAAAAAAAACAGCAATATGTACGCAAGTGAGCAGACCAAATATTTGAACTATTGTTGGTGTTAATGAAAAATAAACATTTGAACGTAAAGACTACTATTCCTGGAAGGAGCTTGTTACTCCATAATTTTGTTATAGATTATTACTCTTCATGATAAAAAAACAAAAGCATCGTAATGAACAGTTGCGAACAAATTGAACCCTCTTTTTTCCAATGGAAAGGACAATAAGCAGTGTAAGAAGTGAGTAGACAATAGTCTTCAATTCTATAATTTTCAATGAACTTTCGAATTTAAATTTCATTTTAGCTAGTTATCATTTATAAAATTTCCTCTTTATGTAAGAAAAAAAACTGTCTCAAATGTCGGTCTTTTTTTTAAATCTTCTTATTTTGTATTTTGATTTACTATTATCTATCTGATATTGCCGTTGTCCTTGGATTCTTCTTTTTAGAATGACGGTTTGGCGCATACTTACTATACTGTTAATGATATATAGTTTCCATAACGAGAACTAGTTGATTATGAAATTTCTTACATCGAGTTAAATAATTTTGCAAATGTTTGAAAGCCGGTCTTTTAAACATTCGAAAATTTATTTAACGAGATGTGAGAAATTTCATAATTAAGGTGTTTAAGTTGTGGAAACAGTTTCTCTAATGACTGGACAAAAACACCGAGGATTGTATTCCGAATAAATTTGGCGGGAAATGTCATGAAACTTATTCCCCTCTCTAGAAGGGAGAACAAATGTTTCCACACCGTTCAGGAAATGTGAAAACTTAATAGAAATTAGAGAAAATGTAATAACTATAAAATATAATAAATATTATTAAATCATATTCATAAAATTCATTCTTCCAACAAACAATTTTGAATGCAATACAGGTGAAAGAAAATTTGAATCACACCTCTATTGTAAAATTTTTCAAATGTTACCAATATCACACTTTATTTTCGTGGTGGATTTGATATAAGAATTTTTAAATTAAACTGACCAAAAAAAGTAGACTTTGTTTGATAATGTGACTGTTTCTATGCTTCATCACCCTTTCTTGTAAGTTGTCATCTTTAATTCAAAACTCATTCTACCCTTCCGGAGCACTTAAAGTCACTCTCAGTCTCACATGAGGTCACACTGTGAGTGCCTTGTTTTTCAATGTTGTGTTTTCTATTTCTGTGCTTTGTATCTGTCTCACTCTATTGTTTTCTGTGTCCTCGTTTTGGCCATGTCTTTGAACTTCGATTTTTGTGAATTACGCTCCTTTGTTCCTTCGGTATTCCACTGCCGTTGTTTCTACAAATTACAAAATAGGAATTATTTTGCTGCTTGTCATCTTTTTGAATATATCACCATAGTTCTTATAGTATATAGATTTAGCTACCTGAACACAGTACTTTTATCCTCGAGTAATCATACAACAGGTAAAGAGACATCACCGGTTGAGATGAATAAGTGTTCATTCATTTTTGTCTACATCTACATTGTGTAATTAGTCATTTTCGTCTACATCTATATTGAATTATTAATGTTTTGTCTACATCCACATTGTATAATAAGTGATTTTTGTCTACATCCACATTGAGTTGTTAGTCATTTTTGTCTACATCCATATTGCATTATTAATCATTTTTGTCTATATCAACATTGTATAACTAGTCATTTTTGTCTACATCCACATTGTATTATTGTCTACATCCCCATTGTATTATTAATCTTTTTGTCTACATCCACATTGTATTATAAGTGATTTTTGTCTACATCAACAGTGCGTAATGAATCATTTTGGTCTACATACGCATTTAATTATAAGTTATTTTTGTCTTTTTCAACATAGAATTATGAGGTATTTTCGTCGTTTTCAACATTTTATTATAAGTTATCTTTTCCTTTATTATATGATTGTATTATTTTTGCTTTCTAGTTGGCTGAAAACCTCTTGAAAGGTAACTAGTATTATCATGTCAACCTCAAATGTGCTATAAATAGCTACAAGTTATGTGGACTGAAATGTCAACCTGGTTTGGGCTAAAAATAGAAATAAAAATTCCAGATTTCCATTGTTAATCTAATTTTAGAGAGAACTGTATTTTTGGATGAATTTTTCATTTTAAGTGTTAAAACTTTCAAATTTGTTAGTAAAAGGCAAAAATGTGCTATTTATTATCAAAAGGATAAATTACAAAAGAATAATAAAAAAACCAACAAACAAATGAATAAATAATGATGACATTCGGATGAAAACAATTTCCAATTTGTCTTTTTCCTAATTAATTCTTTCCTTGTATTTTAATCATATAATAAAACAATTACTGACTTTGAAATAGATTGCTGCAGGGATTTATCAACCTTCAAAAAGCAATATTCACCTCGCCTTTGGCTCGGTAATATAACTTTTTTCAGGTAGATAAATCTCAGCAGCAACCTATATCAAAGTCAATAATTGTATAGTGTCAACTTGAATTTTTGTATCACTTTTGAACCTTGTTTTCTTGTCAATATGGTTTTGTTAGGCACGGACCATTTGATTTTCAGGGAGGGGGGGGGGGGGGG
>MJUU01050651.1:183008-226542 GCA_002080025.1 Modiolus philippinarum | reverse complement strand
TGAAAATCAAATGGTCCGAGCCTTATGTGTATATCGTCTCGACTCAAATAAAATGTGTTTCTACATGATGAAATCTTGCTATGATTTATGCAAAGGAGTTTTTTTTTTCAAATATAATGATACCTAGCAAGTAAGATCATTTGTTTAGATTTTATCTGCACTGAAGAGACATAAGTTATCGAAATGCGCATATGCAGAAAATAAATTCACAGTAACTTCGGTATTTAGTTATTTGTTACCACTGAGTCGATGCCTCTGCTGGTGGACTGTTAGTTCCCGAGGGTATTCGCCAGCCCAGTAGTCAGTACTTTGGTGCTGACCCGAAAGCCGATTCTATTTGAAACCTTGCAACATCTAAATTTTTGTAAATTTTGTTAAAAACCTAGGAATATCTCCCTCATGCAAAGCTCTGTCCTTAGCTGATTTTGGCTTTACATTTAGATCATATTGGTTATTTGATCAGTTTTTAAACATTTTTGAGTTAATAGTCTTCCAAACGTTTAGATTTTACCTGCACTGAAGAGACATAAGTTGTCGCATATGCAGAATATAAATTCACAGTAACATCGGTATTAAGTCATTAAATGGAAACAAAGGAGAATATCCCTTTTGCGTAGATGTGTCCTTAGCTGTGTTTGAATTTTAGTTTAGATCTTATTGGTTATTTGTTTTCTTATCGCGGTTTATGGACTTCAAATACATTGCTGAAATAACCTCCTGCAAAAATTGAATTTGAAACTAATTTAGATATTTTGTTGCCTTTGTTGAGGATGCGATTAGGGTCTTCCTTTTTTGTAAACTTTCTGTCTTGTCAGTATATTAATTATATTGCACTGACAATATAGACATTGATGTACAGCAAACAAAATAGAAATGGCTTTAATTGTAAGATAATGTTTGTTTTGAAAATTAATATTCTGCGTTAAAGTTTGAGTTCAACAGATAGCGATTTCGACATCTCCTTAGTGTGGATGAAAATGAATTTTTAAGTCAAAATGTCTTCAGTACAAATAGTCATTAAACACTTGAGCTTATGTCATTTAACTTAAGGATATTTAAACTTATACATAAACAGTGTGCATTAGCAATATTTATTCCATATTTATCCGTCAAAGATTCAAAATCAAATTACATTATAACCAAAACCATGGTACATTGAATAAAGCAGTAAAAATTTTCAACATAAAAATAATTGAAAGAATGACCAAATTTTCGACAAGCAGTCTCACTCAGGTAAAAGTCATTTAAAAAGTCTGAAAATGCTCCTCTGTTTCAAAGTAAACGTATGTTTCTGACTTCCATGTACCTTTCCCAGGATCCTAACATACATATCTTGTTGGCAGTTATTGGAGAGTGCTTACCCTTCCGGAATTTAGTAACTATTGTAAATTTCTATTATTGTCATTATTTCATGTGGATTTTTGGTTGATTCATTATTCAAAACTTTATTTACACAAAATAAAATAAATACTGAGTGAATGAAATGTGAAATTGTACATAACGAATGTCCTTTTGTAAAAAAAATATCCGCATGTGCTAAAAATATTGTTGGAATTAGAACATATGACATTTAGTGTTTGACAAAAGGTACGAGGTGTGTCGCAGAAAACTGCAAAAGAATAGAAATGTGAAAAAAAAATGTTATTTCATGAAAGGAAATGAAGTGGATTTCGTCAAATCGAATATTCTTTTTATGGAAGCCTCTTCCATGGTTATTTAAGAAATAATTCACGTGAGCGTGAATATATGGCGATTTTACCACGGGTTGGGCCTTTATGGCAAATATTTTACCCCGAGCGTATGCGAGGGGTAAAATATAAGCATAGAGGGCAAACCCGTGGTAAAACCAACATATATTTACGCTCCATAAATTATTTTGATTCTAATATGACACTTACAGGGTACAGAAAAGATGAAACCGTTTTTGTTTTCATATGTGAAACAACCATTTTACCCCGTTAAGTATGACGTTTTGTTCTATGACACTGTAAAAACTGTCGTCAAACTGTCTATGACGTGATCAAAAGTATCGTAAATTGTCATGACATATGCGGATTTTACCACGGTTATGCACAAGGCGATTAAAGGACGTCATATTAGAATTCAGTTTTAACTTTTTATTTAAACATATTGTCGATATAATCTGTACAAAACATGCTCAGCTTAGATATTGAGGAGGAATGCCTATGCTATCGGGCATAACTCTTAAAAATCACTTCTGTGTTTATTTAGATCATTTTCATACCTATATTCCAACCTTGTAAGTAACATAGATAATTCTATTCCTTTTAACATCAATGCTCACATATACAGCATATAAAGAACAGGATATGCTTACCTTTCCGGAGCACCTGGCGTCACTCTTTTTGAGAGTTGGCACTGTTAGTGCTTTAGTTTTCATTGTTGTATTTGTAGTGTTTGCGTTTTGTGGATGAGTAGCGTCATTGATTTCCGTCCTCTGATGTTCTTACTTTTGTCTTAATTGTCTCTGGACTTTGATTTATGTAATCTTGTACTTTGTTCCTTCGGTATTTTACTGCCGTTGTCTTGAAAATCATTATTGAAATTGTTTCAAGTTCCTTGGTAATTTAAAGAGTTATCTGCCTTAACATAGGTCTACTATCTAAATCTATCAAATATAAATTAGTTTCTCCATAATATATTTGAGTAAGAATCCAATAGAAATACGGAGGGGTTTTGCTGTAGGATGCAAACTGTCTCGTAATCAGCCTAACTTATTAGCACTAAATTGCCCTGTCCAAGCAAGAAATACGACTAAGCCGTTCTACATGTTCTTAATAGGTCCACAAATAATTGGACGAAAATATTCAAGCTGCTTTTTAGAACACGTTTCTGTTTTAATCTTTATTTTTTCTTTTGTGTTCATTATATGTTTCACTACTGCGAAATATCAAATATCAAAATATAATGCTTATTCAATCAGCAGTATTTCAAAATAATGTAAGGATTTCTAATATTATGTATCTTATGTACTCAAATGAATTAAAGAGACCACTGATACCCCATAATCAGCTTCATACCTGGACCTATACCTCTATATTGAAAACTTCAGTTTATAATTTGCAATAAACTTAAAAATAAGGTATCTGCAGGGTATTGATTTCCTATTATAGAATTTTGTGAAATTTTTTTTAGTGCAGAAACATAACTATAGTATTATTCAGGATACAAAAAATACCGAAGTTGCATAAAAAACAATAAATTTCTTTATGCTGTACAAGTGTCAAGATATGAAATAAAATTTGGGGGTCACCGCGCATTTAAGCACAAAAACTAGAATTGGAAACTGAAGGATATTACATAGAAATGATGGGAGAAATGACTATATAAGGGTATTACTTTGAGAATCTATTATTAATTTTGTTTATGCTTTGCTTGTGTTTTAAAGTCATTATATTATTTACATATGAAATATAAAAATCAGAGTTCACTGTTGAAATAAGAGCTATAAATTGTGAAATATTAATTTCTCTAATGATAACCATATGATATCCTTTTTTTATCTTTGTTATAGCATTTGGATAATTTCAGTGTTCTGTAAATCCACCAACAAATTTAAAGCACGTGTGTTTTAGTTCACCTATTTGTAATGAAAATGTTTAAAAAATGATAAGGAATAAAACTTTCAAATACTTTGGGACTTTCTTTACACTTTGAATAAATATTTTACCAAATTTCTAAATGTATAAAACTTACATGAACAAGTTTAAGATTGATTGAGTGATATGGGGTTTAACGTCACTTTCAGCAGTATTTCAACTATTTCATGACGGTCAATTTTAGTGGCGGAGGAAGCCGGAGTGCCCGGAGAAAAAACACCTACCTTGGGCATTTAACGGACATACCTTATCACTAACGATTGTAAGTCGAGTGCATCCTTTTCTGTAATGTACAAAGTGGGGCGCAAACTCACACTGCAGTGGTGATAGACTACAGTGGTTATGTAGATAGTAGAACTACCTGAACCACTCGGCCACCCAGGCTCTAACAAATTCAAGACAAAAATGATGGAATAATACCACTGAGACACCTTAATATCTGTCTCAGATATATGTAATATTAAATACATGTAAATAACATGTAATTGTGCAATTTTACGTTGTTTTATGAGTACTTCACTTTTAAGGACTAGCTTAAAAAGATGAATTTCCCATATTACATGTATATACAACAGCAGTAGAATACCGAAAGAACAAAGTATGTGGTTATCATGATCAGAAAAGTCCCAACACATATCAGCACAAAAGCGCCCGTTTTAAACTTTCAAAGGTTTTAGTGAAAGAACGATCATAAGAAACCCATACTTCAGATATGCCTGCATGTTATTTTTTATTAATGTGCTATTACTGGAATCACTTGTATAATCATATTGGCTATTAGTTCTCTATCAGTTTTTAAACATCTTTGAGTTTATGGTCTTCCAAACGTTTAGATTTTATCTACACTGAAGAGACATAAGTTGTCGAAATGCGCATATGCAGAATTTAAATTCACAGTAACTTCGGTATTTAGTCATTTGTTACCACTGGGTCGATGCCACTGCTGGTGTACTGTTAGTCCCCGAGGGTATTCACCAGCCCAGTAGTCAGTACTTCGGTGCTGACCCGAAAGCCGATTCTACTTTCAACCTTACAATATCTAAATTTTTGTAAATTGCGCTGAAAACTAAGGAGTATCTCCCTCATGCAAAGCTCTGTCCTTAGCTGATTTTGGCTTCACATTTAGATCATATTGGCTATTAATTCTCTATCAGTTTTTAAACATCTTTGAGTTTATGGTCTTCCAAACGTTTAGATTTTATCTGCACTGAAGAGACATAAGTTGTCGAAATGCGCATATGCAGAATTTAAATTCACAGTAACTTCGGTATTTAGTCATTTGTTACCACTGGGTCGATGCCACTGCTGGTGGACTGTTAGTCCCCGAGGGTACTCACCAGCCCAGTAGTCAGTACTTCGGTGCTGACCCGAAAGCCGATTCTACTTGCAACCTTACAATATCTAAATTTTTGTAAATTGTGCTGAAAACTAAGGAGTATCTCCCTCATGCAAAGCTCTGTCCTTAGCTGATTTTGGCTTCACATTTAAATCATATTGGCTATTAGTTCTCTATCAGTTTTTAAACATCTTTGAGTTTATGGTCTTCCACACGTTTAGATTTTATCTGCACTGAAGAGACATAAGTTGTCGAAATGCGCATATGCAGAATTTAAATTCACAGTAACTTCGGTATTTAGTCATTTCTTACCACTGGGTCGATGCCACTGCTGGTGGACTGTTAGTCCCCGAGGGTATTCACCAGCCCAGTAGTCAGTACTTCGGTGCTGACCCGAAAGCCGATTCTACTTGCAACCTTACAATATCTAATTTTTTGTAAATTGTGCTGAAAACTAAGGAGTATCTCCCTCATGCAAAGCTCTGTCCTTAGCTGATTTTGGCTTCACATTTAGATCATATTGGCTATTAGTTCTCTATCAGTTTTTAAACATCTTTGAGTTTATGGTCTTCCAAACGTTTAGATTTTATCTGCACTGAAGAGACATAAGTTGTCGAAATGCGCATATGCAGAATTTAAATTCACAGTAACTTCGGTATTTAGTCATTTGTATAAGGAATGAAGTTTCTATTCAACATACAGTACTGCCTAGCAGATTAGAATTGCGTTTGAGTGCCTATGGGGCCTAACAAGTGTCATTTAATTAATTTAATCCCCTTTCCCCATTCTTGCTTCGGTATTCGTTTGCCGATGTATATTAATTAATTTGAAAGTTTTGAAAAGCTTGATATGATTTAAAGAAGTATTTTCTCTTAACAAATAAATGAAGATATCATTACTGCATCCGTTTTGCAATTTGTACAAAACTAGCGGTTGTCTGATACCATTAGTTAGCCTGAAGAAACAACAAAGAACAATACAGCAACTCCGACGAGTTTCAAAGTAAATACAAAAATGATCATCCTGCTATTTTTTGTCTTTTGTTTGCAAAAAGTGTAAATGATTTTTATATACGGATTTGAAGTGTGAATAAGACAAAATTACTTTCGGTATTATTTTGCACAAGACTGCTCAGGTATTGAACTATGAATACGTCAAAATTATATATGTACCTAATACTCCACAAGATTATTCAGGGATTGGACCTTTGAATTAGTCAAAATCATTTATGTACCTAATAATCCAAAACGTGGTAAACATCTGTATAAACAAGCCTTCTCAGAGAAAATAAGAAGTCTTTTATTTCTTAAAATTCTTCAAAAAACATGCATGTTTATTTGATGAATCAGAAATTGAGCAATAAGTATGAATGATTTCATGGGTACCTAAGTTACATAAAAGCGAAACAGAGATACATTGCTTGGTCTGCCAAATGCAAAATAAAACCAATTTCTAAGACTTACTGCAGTCAAAGATGGTATAAAGATATATAGTGATAAAGTATACTCAACAAGTGGAGTGAATCAGAAGTGGATTCTCAAAAACTCAAAAGACTTATTAGAATATTTTATTTTCAACTGAACTCAACCACTACAACTCTGTAAAAACATTTGATTTTTCTACACTCTATACAACTCTCCCACACGAAAAGCTAAAGTCAGTACTCCGGGATCTAATTCATTAGTATTGAAAAGAAGATAATCATATCTAGTGATAGGTAAAGATGTGATATATTTCGTTAAACATCACACTGATTCACACAAAAGGTACACAGAGGAGGATGTCATCGCAATGCTGGAATTCTTGATTGATAACATATTTGTAGAATTTGGAGGACAAGTTTTCCAGCAGATATTAGAGATACCTATGGAGACTAATTGTGCGCCACTTTTAGCAGATTTGTTTCTTTCTTCGTATGAGGGCAGGTTCATACAAGGGCTAGTTCAGAAAAAAGAGAGTAAGCTAGTCAAGTCCTTAAATTTCTACTACCGTTATATAGATGATGTTCCTTCATTAAACTAGAGCGAAAAAAACTTAAACATCAAGAGTATGTTCAGTCACTGCTGCAATTGTCACTGCAGAAGTTTTACAGTCGTCACCAAGATTTGCATGACAGACCGTTATAATGTTTCTATTTCACTAATAAGAAAAGATATCATTGGGTAGAGCCAGAATTTATTACCGCACTAACTAACACCGTCTCTGACAAAACCGGACTTTTCACTACCAGAGTGACGGCTGCCACGCGTGGAGCAGAACGTGCTTACCCTTCCGGAGCACCTGTTGATACCTCAGTTTTGTAGGAATTCACAATGCTAGTGTATAGTTATGTAATGTTCTTGTTCACTTTTGTTTATTTGTTTTGTCTTTGTCAGATTGTCTTAATTCGTGTTGGGTGTGAATTGCCGTGATTTTGCATTTATGATTAGAATCCCCCTTTCCTCGTTCTTGCTTCGGTATTCGTTTGCCGATGTATACCAGACGACAAGACTTTTCACTGAGACAAAAAAAAACAGTATAAATGTCAAAAGTTAATCAAAGGTATCACCTTTGATAGCAGTTTGTCACATTTGATTAGAAAATGAGGAACAACTTTTTTGTCGGAGAAAGGAGCGAACATTGGCAAGAAAGACAACTATGGGAAAAAGCAATTGAATATGCAAGACAGAATGGCGGCAATGAGATTGCCGATATGATTCGAATAAAAATTGACAACCATTTGGCGGCAATACTAAAAAAAATGTTGAATAATGGCATGAATAAAAAAATTGAAATGACATATTGAATTTATATTAGTGGAATGAAAGACAATATAAATTAAACATTTCGTTTGAATGGATTTCAACAACTTTTTTAAAACAGTTTCTCTCTCACTCAAAATAATATTGTTTCATGTAGGAATCTAATGGAAATTTTCATTCTCTTATGATGTGGCAGCAATATCAATTTCTTACACGATAAGATAATTTTTCGTATCACTCAGTGATAACTTTTATGCTATAATTTCATTGGCCTTTCATACGATTAGATAACTTTTTAGCCGTATTTTCATTGGTTGTTCTAGAGGTCACGCATCAGTTCAAACCAACGTCATGGCAATCCCTGAATCCGTGCTCATTGCCTTATGTCGTCTGAATTATTCTTTATTCCATTGGCAAGAAGAAGAAATGAAAAAAATGAGTTTCGTGTGTACACACCTATTAATTCATTCTCCCAAAACAGCTGAAATATTTTGGCCACTTGAAATATATTATTTTATTACTAAAAAAATAAGTTTAATTTCAATTCAACCGAGCTCACCGTGATCAATACAACATGTGGGGACGGTGATTTTGAAGCGGGCAGAGTCATGTAGGTTGGCTTTTTCGAGTAGATTCTGACAGATTTTTCAATAATTGGTCATTGATGTAATTCTAACGGAACATTATGATTATTAACGAATTGATGTAGCCTAGTTTCCATGCTCAATACGCCCTGGAAGTATGCAAACACTTAACGAATGTACAAGAGGGTAGCGAATCTAGACAACGGCACCTACTGTTCCGCTTATTTTTAGCCATTCTACGTCTTTTAAACCTATCATTTTTACCCCAGCAAATGTGATAGAACGAGAGAGGTTTCGTGTATCGTCAGAACATCTCAAAGGCATTGTGAAAGGTTGCTTTCAACGAAAATGTAATGTTGCGTATGGGGACGAAGATCACGGCATCGTATGGGGACGGAGATTGATTTTTTTTATTATATCTTTTTTAGATATAGGACCTTAATTGATAAATTATGATAAATTATTATTAATTGACAATTTAAACTTCTTTAAAGTTTTCGTGAAATTAAATTCGAGTTAATATTGTAAATTGATGTGAAGGGTGTCTAGAATACAAAATATTAACATGTTATTGGCAATGGCCACAAATTTAGAGCAAAGTGGCACTAAATTGTTATGGTAACCTAGTTGAAAACCAAGAAAATTAGAAAATTTCGGTCAAAGGTCATTGGTCAGAAATATTCGGAGAATGGCATGAGATGTAAGACATAACCGAAGAATTCACATAGTACCTAACCACTTCGTTTTGGAAAGAAATTGACAATAGACAATGGAAGAATATGGTGTAAATGCACATCAGACAAAGTCTCTACAAAAACGGAACCACGCAATGGAACAACGGCCTTTTTGCGTTCTTTGTCTTGAAGTCGATATGAGGCCTTCAATAATGAGAATGCTCAAACCCCATAGTAAGTCGAAAATGGCCCTAGCACCGGTTTGAGTGTAAAAGCATTAATGTCCTATGCAAATGGACAGATACAACTTATAGACAGACGCTCAATCCGATTGTAAGAAAAATAGTGAGATATGGGCACTACAAAAGGCTGGCCAGAATAACATTCGCATAATACACAAAGAAATATAAAATGAAACAATTTGAAAGTATGATAGTATAAGCAATGAAGGGATATCCAAGCAGGGTATATATAGTTTTACATTGAACATGATCGGGAAAACTCTGATGGGAAATTCATTCAAACATCTCGGACCTTTGGTACTAGGCGAAAACTTGGCCATGATAGTCCCTGAGTGGTACCTTTGTAAAGAGTGTCTATAATTCAAGACGACCAAGTCCCCTTTATAAATAATGTCCGACACGTGTGTCTTATCCAAAATGACCGCCACTGGAAAATACAGTACCGTTACAAGAAGAGTGGTGAACTTAGTTTAGCATTGGCCCCTGTGAGAAAACACATTTAAAGACGATGCCTCTGCTGGTTGACTGTTAGTTCCCGAGGGTATTCGACAACTCAGTAGTTAGTACGTCGGCGCTGACCTCAAATTCGATTTTATCTGAAAACTTGCAACACATTAATTTGTAAAAAATTGCTTAAAACTAAGGAGTATCTATCTCTTGCATAGCTCTAGCCTTACCTGATTTTGGCATTCCATTTGTTTGTACTGTATCAGATTTTACAAATTTTTGGTTTATGTTCTTCCAAATATTTTGATTTTATCTGTACTGAAGAGACATAAGTTGCCGAAATGGCTATATGCTGAAACTAAATTTACAGTATCTTCAGTATATTTTGTCATGTTTTTAAAGATCTTCTACTCTGAAACTACTTCGACACTTTGTATCAATCTTAATCACACGGAAAATATACATCAAATGCAAGATATCCTTCAGCAGGACACATAGTTCTTAAATCTTATTTATAAAATGCCCGTTCCAAGTCGGGAATATGACGGCTTGCCAAAAATGTTCTGTGTCGGATTGTGTTCCCCTGATTCAGTCGAATGCGGATTTTCCTTACTGGTCTCTTCCTTTGATCGATTCGGACTTTTGTTGTCACTTTTATTGGACACTAAAGGAGAAATCACAGATCCTCTGACAACGAACATTTCACAAAAGTCCTTGCTTTGTTATTTGTCTGGAATATGATTATTGCAAAATACGCCATTTAAAAGGCACTAGATTGACTGCTTAATGAAGGAGATTGACATTGACAGTTTATTTGGCAGCCCCACATACAAACTCTCCACTGTACCAAATAACTAAATACCGAAGTTACTGCCAATACCAAGAGAGGAACAAATCATAATTGTCTGAAAACAACAACCTGCCGTGTATCTACTGGTTACCTAAGTTACATTAATGCCCTTACACACAAAGATACTCAACAAAACCCCTTTCTAAGCTCCTAACATCATTACTTACTGCAGTCAAAGATGGCCTTAAGATATATAGTGATAAAGTATACACTACAAGTGGAGTGAATCAGATGTGGATTCTCAAAAATTCAAAAACCTCAATATGAATTTAAGTGAAAATATCCTTATATATACCGAAATGGCTTAAAATCAAATAAACCGGTCCCATTATTAATATACAACGGCGAACGAATACTGCAGCCAAATGGGGAAAGGGATAATAAACTCTGGAAAAACACACTGAAAGCCCATGAACGTGCATACCATGTTGGAACCCAAAATTTTTACAATGGTCCTTAGTTGGCCCCTTTCAAAAAATGTGTCCGGAAAATCACTATTTCATCTAAGATGGCTGCCAATGGAAACCATAGTTTACATTGAACCCATTGGAAGGAATTCCCATATCTCTCTACTGACACCAAAGAGCCAATTTGAACGAATCATTAAGACCCTTACCCTTCCTAGGTCATTTTTAAAATGTGTCTGGCAAGTTCGCGTGTCATCCAATATAATTGACAGCGGGCTGCTTAGTTTGACATTGGATCTTATGGATAAACGATTTAGAGAGCTTGTCCTCTGAACTTCGTTGTTGCCGCTTAAAGCCTATTTAGACACAAAAGTCTTATAAGTCCACATCAAAAATTTTGACAAGTATAGGTGTGTACCATATCCATACTGGCTACTAGTGGGAAACATAGTTTAACACTTGACCATCCTTGAAATTGAGAACCTTAAAAATTTTAAGTAAGTTAGAATGCCTATATCAGCCACGGTTAACGATATAGGCTATTGGATTTGTTTTGTTTTGTTTTTGTTTTGTTTTTACTATTGAAATCAATGCCCCTTATCTATTCAATATATAGTTTACATTTCGAAAAGACCCCATGACGGCTCTGGTGTAAGAAATAGTTCGGTTTATAGAGACTTTTCATCAGTGCTATGCACTCCCGATTAATTATCTAAATGCTCATAAATTAAGAGGGGTATATTTAATAAGGATTTGAAGCGATTTGTTCTCGTTTAGATAGTTTTTTTCTACAAATATTCATACACCACGCCTTCCTCAGTATGGTCATCATGTGTGTAAATATTATGTATTTGATTGTTTTGTTTACAGATCATAATAAGGTCATGTGTATTTTTAGATTTATCATTAGTTGACGCTTCTAATATGTGTTTATTCTTTTGAAGGGCTATTCTGATAAAATTGTAATTAGGATACACAAAAAATCATGATAAGAAATGTTTATTGTTAAAAATGGGATTTTTGAGTTAAATCTGTTTGAGATTCCCGATGCCCGGTTGAAATGACATTAGTTTGAGGACAATTTCATTGAATCCGTGCAGAAATGTCTATTTTCAAATTGCTAAAAAGAACAGTTACAACTAAAACACGGATGGACCCACGGGTGTGGTTGGGGTCACTTAACATAGATTTTCTTGGTAAGGGTTGCAGACATTTAACCAGCACTAGACATATAAAAGGGATATTTGATGAAATTTTGTAACCTATCTAAAGTACACACAACGAAATTTGCCGCAGCTTAAATCGCTGCAGCTATTTTGTTTTAAATAAGACCCTAATGAAACATGTATATATCATTCTCTAATTTTTTTGCCGCTACTCTTTGGTATATTTACCGAAATAATCAAAGTTCAAAGAAAAATATTTTCAATAGACCTTAATGTTAATTTCACTCAAATTTTAAAGAAATTCGATGTGGGAGTGATTGATGAATGATTTACACAAACCAAAAAACCAATGAAAAGACACCAAATGCATTGCCGATGTATATAGGGTGCTTGTTTGTTGTTTATTCGGATGGCCAATGAACAAACAGAATTTTGATTTGTTTACTAATTAACATAAAAATGTTTAGGTAAATATGAAAATAATTTTTGCAGAACCAATATGCAGGTACCATTTACTTTTATCTGGGACTAATATTACAGGGATTTGAAACATTCACATTTCTTATAATTTCGGTATCTCGGCAGATTTACCTGTAAATCGTCGTATTTTTTAGCATTTCTCTGTTGAAACATAGGAAAGTTTTAGTACACTTTACAGCTACATTTTCCCACCGATTTTAATACAAAGTACATCATTTTATAGAAAAAAGATTGCTTAAAATCATAGTATAGTTTTTGTAAAATTAATTTATTCCAAAGTACACAAACTTTGCTCTAAAAGTTGGATAATTTTGGATTTTTTAGAAATATACCGCGAAATTTTACACTTCGTAACGTTTTTTTCAGTACACTTTTTATTTTCCCCAAAATATTTAATGCTACAAATTTTACATGATTGAAAAGACGAAGCTTCGATGCGAATCATGGTATATTTTTCTTTAAATTTAGTTGAAAATTTAGTATTAAAATACACAGGGAAAAGTTTAGTGTTTGAACTCCAAAATTTATTTCTAAAATTTGCAAGAGCGTGGTTTCATCAGTCAAAATTCATCAGCACTGTTAAAAAATTTTCCTGCATAAATTATATGTTGCTATAAAGCCAATATAAAGAGCTTTATACTGGTAAAATTTTGTAATTGTAGGATGGAATTTGACAGTTAAAGTTAGCCACTTTTCTTTATTTTCATTGTTCTGACTCTCATTAATCATCGATAACTGTCATTTGTTTATTGGACGGTTTCTCGATAATTTTACGACCTCTATACACAAGAAAACATCCCCTGGTGCATTTATTACCCATTTTTAATTAGGATTTCATTGTTGTTTGAATAAAAATTTAATGTTGTAAATATACAATAAATCAGCTTTTCGGCAAATTTTTAGAATAATTTTGTGTTGAGTAAATCAAAGGTTACAGCCGAAAATGGTAGCCTGTACACCGCTTTTTATTCGATCAAACTGGTTTGTTAAATAGACGCTTTCAGAAATTGGTGATTACTGAGTTATCGAACTTGACCGCCAGGTGCCGCATAGTCGTCCGCCATTAAGAGGGTGTAGACTGGGTTTTTACCGTGGCAACGTATGGCCATTGTCGTGATTAAATATTAACCCCAAAAAAATTGGAATTTTAACATTTTTATTTCAAACAGGTATCCGTTCTGAAAGAATGTACATGTTCAAATTGAAATTTTATTAAATAACAAATTATAAAATGCCATTAATATGAAAATCAAGGTAAAATTTTTGACCATAATTTTTTGCGTATTGTAGAATATTACGTAATCCAGCAATCTATGCTTCCGTCCAGGTGACAATAAACGGTTTTGTCAAGGTAGACTATTACACCTGGAGGCATGACACGTGTCCTTAATATACTGATCAGCGTGATTGTTTAATTAACCTTATGACCCTTTGATCATTGTTGATTGCTTCCACGAAGAAATGAAGCTCATGGATTTTTAAATAAAAATAATTTTTTTTTGTTATTTACCCAAGCTTCGAATTTCACAAATAATTTATTTCTACACATATTTTTTTCTCAGAAATAGAACAAACTACTATCCCATCACACAAAACCACTTTCCACTTGGACTGCTCCTTTCTAGCACAAAAATATGATTATCTCTTCTTGGTCGGAGGAAGGTAACTCCGGCCAATATCAAAATTTGGTAAATATTCAATAGTTTCATTGCATATCCCCAAAATATAGTTTGAACCCCCTACCAAAAGAAGAGAAACACGAGTTATAAAATGAATGAATAAATAGTAGCGATATGTTATTTGAATTATTTGAATTTCGTCAAGTTTGACGCTATCCGTTAACTCAAATTATGCATTTTAATCTTTACTTTTTTCTTCAATTGGCGTGTTTTTAGAAGTGAAATTATTTTGTAACATGTAATTATCTTTTATTTTTATTCTTGCAGAATGACATCCCCGTGCAAATAAAAACAATGCAGTTTGATGTCACCGTTTTGCCGATTTGATGTTTTTTTTTCTTCTAAAAATAATATTACCAGAGAATATTTGAATAAAATACTCCTTTTTTTAAAACCTCCTAACACAAACAAAATGTTTCAGAAAGCACATATTTTAAAAACATTCAACATAAAATTTTTATAATTTTTTGAATTATTCTGGTTAGCTGAAAAGGTCCATTTTTACAATCTGCGCAAACTTTTTTAAGAACTTGTATATGTACATTAAAATCTATTATATAAAAAATATTAATATTCAAGTTATTTTTTCAAAACTGTCAGAAAATCTATCAAAAATACTTCAAATATTTTTTTTCTGGAATATAAATGATTAATTTATTAATTTAAATTACATGTGAATTTGATTTCTTTTCCTTCAAAACAAAAGTTACGTTTTCTTAATCAACTTGTAAAATATCGAACTTCTAAACTTAATTAACAGTTATTTGTGATATATTAATATATATTAGGCGGCTTCTATGATGTCGCAATAACTGTTTTATGGCTTAAATAGGTTTTGATCACTTTCTCAACAGGTGTTATTGGAGTAATTAACGGTTGAAGTTTGACACCTGTATCATTAAACCTTATACCGATAGATCGACAAGCGCCGAGGTGTTACGAACGTTACACCCTTCCGGTAGCAAGTTCATTTGGTAGTCGGCAATGGCGGCACCCATGAATTTGTAAATAAAAAGGTCTATAGTTTCATATCCCTGTTATATTAGTCCCAGCTATGAATTTGTTTACAGGTAAAAAGTTTTTGTCAACCCTTTGTCAAGTAATTACAAAATTAATTTTTTGTTTCGCAATCGAGATTAACTCCCGACCCACGTGTTTTGTTAATCGATAGACCCTAGGGCATTATAACAATAAATACAGGTGTGCAGTTAACCAGGTACATCCCCTCTGTTTTCGGCTCAAATTTTCTGTTAAAATAACATAGAAGGGTAATGGAAAACTTTTTACTCTTAATTTGTGTGTAAAATTATGGTAATGCATGGCATGAAGCGGCAAAAACTTAGCTTTCCGTTGGCGTATGCCATGTCATCCTTTAACATTTACTTAAAAAGATATTTGGAGAAAAGTCGCGGCAAATTTTGTTGTGGCTACTAAATATATTTTTGCATGTTGTAAGGCACAGACCATTTCATTTTCAGAGGGGGGCTTTGATTTTCACTTGAGCCGGGGGATTTCTTTTTCGGATTTATACACTATGCTACGCAACTTTGATGATCCAGGCAATTTTCTATGGACAAAGTCGGAGCCAGATTTTATTTTCATCTAACCAGGTGCTGGTCAGAGAATTTTTCGGGGCAAAAATCGAGACCAGAATTTTTTTCTAAAAAATATTTATGTCTTGGAGTTTTGGTCGCAGTGGATTTTATCGAAGCGGAAAGAATATACGGGCGGAAAGAATTCACTGCTACATATTGATATAAAGCGTATGTCAATTATATTTAAAAAAAATTCAATAGCTTGATATGGCCTTATAGCCATATCATTTCTTGTTTTCGTTTTTACTTTGTCATATTTACATTCTTTATTTATCTTTTTTTCGAAACTTGTGTGAGGCATTTACGACTACAGGTTGATAATGATGATGGTTTTAGTGACTGCCAAGTCCTTCTTTGACGTTTGACAAGTTTAAGTATAATATTTTCACAAGTTTGTATGCCTTTAAAATATCTCATCGATAGAGGAAGTTATATTCAGGCCCCAAACCGTCGTTTGCCAACATGGATCAAAACCCGAAATTCAGCGGGGGATTACAAGTGTCCCAAAACACACCATCTCTATCATATTTTTTTATGTCCATGTAGGGCTTTATTTCAGACTTCAGGCCTTATTTTATTATGTGGTTTTTGGGGTCTGGCCACCAGTTTACCGACTACAAGCTATTTCCGCCATTAGGAAATCGTATTACTCTCTTTCAGAGCAATAAAACGTGAAAAATAGTGGAATTGTTGATCAAAATCCATCACCTAAGGTCTCATTTCTACAGGAATTTAAAATACAAAAATTCAATCTCCGTCCCCATGCGATGCTGTGATCTTCGTCCCCATACGCAACAATACATTTTCGTAGAAAACAACCTTTCATCATGCATTTTAGTTATTCTGATGATATATGAAACCTCTCGCGTTCTATCTCATTTGCTGCTGTAAAAATAATAGGTTTTAAAGACGCAGAATGGCTAAAAACAAGCGGAAAAGTAGGTGCCGTTGTCTAAATTCGCTACCCTCTTGTACATTCGTTAAGTGTTTGCATACTTCCAGGGCGTATTGGGCATGGAAACTAGGCTACATCAATTCGTAAATAATCATAATGTTCCGTTAAAACTACATCAATGACCAATTAATGCAAAATCTGTCAGAATCTACCCGAAAAAGCCAACCTACATGACTCTGCCCGCTTCAAAATCACCGTCCCCGTGCGCTACCAGTCACCGTCCCCACATGTTGTATTGATCACGGTGGAGCTGTCACCAGGGTTTGTCACCAGCGAGGAATCATGAATCTGTCATTGCTATTGATTGTTGTGTACATGTGCGTATAATGCAACATAGTTCCTACATCTACAACTTATCGTTGTTTATAGTTTCTACTTTATATACTGGAAAAATTTATTGTTAGACTACATTCATTATAAGGATAAGTTTAAAGTACATAATTAATCTTCAATCTATTCACAAACACAACTAAATTCTCCCAACTTAACATAATTGGAAGAACACGACAGAATGGTTTATCATAAGAGAAATAGGTTTCAGAACTCGTGATGCTTGTATATCGCTTGTTATCAAATCGAGCTATTTAATTACAAATAATAATTAACTCGCTTAAATAGCTCGATTTGATAACAAGCGATTTACAAGCCTCACTCATAATGAACCCTATAATTATTGTACAAAATTGGATTTATACATGTTAAACGGATTACACTTCGCATTTATCGAAACCAAACACCCTGGCTTTTACTTTCATATGATGTCAAATTAGCCTTGTGTATAGATATAATTGTGTTTGTAATTGTAAGTAGATCCCCGGTTTAGGGAAATTGAAATTTACATAATACATTTGTACTCTGCATTTTATATTTAACAGTTATCAGACCATGATGTACATGCTTGCTTGTGAGGATAGAAGTTAGATAAGGAAAACTAAAAATCATCGAAGCTCAAAAGAAAAAAAAAACAACTGTTTCAATGCATTTTTGTTATAGAGGCTACAACCTTTTTCAGCGTTCTACATTTAAAATGGCTTTCTGCACTATATTTAATAAAAATGTCATATCATACCTGTATATATAAAAGAGCTCTCTGCCAGAACTATTTTAATGTGATGTATTGCATAAATGCCAGTCTACATTGTGTTATGGTTTATATATTATTGTATGAATTCTATCTTTAATGTTTTTAGTTTAAAGAGTGACAATTGTTTGGTAAGGACTTTACTTACATACTAATTACCTACAAGTTTTACTCAATAAAACAACTGTGTCCTCAGTATTTCTGTAAGTGCTTAGTATGTGAATTGTAATTTAATGTAATTTATAAAATTCCAAATTTAGTATTATATATTAATTTCGATAAGAAAATTTTCTACAATTGTGTTTAAAATAAAAAAAATAGGGCAATATAGAAAATAAAAGAAAATTATGAGGTATGAGTAAAGTTACTATCTACCTTTTATTTATAATTTATAAGTGTTAATGAGAAAAATAAAAGACAAAAAAAACAAAAAAACCCAATAAAAACACATAATTCAAAATCATAATAACCAATACATACCCTCCCCTAAAAGAAAAAAAAATAAAACAACAAAAATAAATAATAAATAATAAAAACAATGCAAAGCTAAAAAATAGAAAATAAAAACAAACTAAATATCAAAATAAAAACAGAAACAACAACAAAAAACAATAACGAAACAAAACCAAAAAAAAAAAAAAANCAGTGAATTAGGTAGATATTTCAAAACTTCAACATGATATACATTATATTATGGTAACTAGAAAACTCTCAATAAACAAGAGTGACATCAGGTGCTCCGGAAGGGTAGCATGTCCTGTCAGTGGGTCAATCAAGGGTAAAGTCAAAACCGGTAATGTTAAATCCGGGAAGACGCGAATCTAGCTGAAAATGTCAGTTTTTATTTGTGACACTGACATTTCATATCTATCTATGATGTCGTGGTGACGGCCATAGAATTTCTGAAGGGACGAAAGTAACAAAGGCTGAACATATCCCTGACTGTGCTTTTGCTCTTTCCACAAAGTCACTGTATGTACTGTATCTACAGTAACGAATTAATTGTGAAATATATATTTGACCCCCCTATTTAGATGTTATTTTTTGTGTAATGAGTACTTCTTTTAGACTAGTTTTAGATATTGCTTTCCATGTCATTTCATTTAAATGCTTATGAGGAGAGTTCAATCATTCACATATATGTACATCACAACAAAACTTATCGTTTATAATGCAACTAGGGTTTTGTGTTTATTGAAAAAGAGAAGGTATATATAATTGAAAAAAGATAGGGTAATGATCTTAAGATACAGTGAATATCAATTTGCCGGTAATTGAATTCTTCTGCAGCCATTTTCACAAAATATCTTACAATAAAAATTAGTTGTAATTCTACATTTTATATTATTAGTCGTAAGTCTTTAACATTTTATATTGACTCACGATAAAAATTAGTCGCAAGTCTTTAACATTTTATATTGACTTACGATAAAAATTAGTCGTAAGTCTTTAACATTTTATATTGACTTACGATTAAAATTAGTCGTAAGTCTTTTACATTTTATATTGACTTACGATAAAAATTAGTCGTAAGTCTTTAACATGGTTAACATTTTATATTGATTTACGAAAAAAATTAGTCGTAAGTCTTTAAAATTTTATATTGACTAACAATAAAAATTAGTCGTAAGTCTTTAACATTTTATATTGACTTACGATTGAAATTAGTCGTAAGTCTAACATTTTATATTGACATACGATTACAATTTGTCGTAAGATGATTTGTGAAAAGTAGCAATATCAGTAAAGAAAGTGCCAATCTATCTGCTTTAGCCAATGCGCGACAACTCTTGATATAAAATCAATTTACCTGTGCAGTTTGTGCAAAACTCAAGATATCAAAAATTAATCACTCCTAAAAAGATAAATAAATACTCACGAAACATTGTAGAAAAATCAGTTACTGAATAAACTCTCGATTTGCTAAAAGGTGGCGAATGGGGGTTAACCAATATCAAGTAAAAGTGAAAACACGCGGTTTTTCTTAAACGGCTCGAAACAAAATAAACGATAAAAAGCCTATTCTGAATTAGTTCAGGTGTAAAGAGAAGATTTAGACACCTAAATGTTTCAAGTTTAAGATACGGTTTATTGTTTTTATGAAGTCTTCTAATTCTGAGAAAACTTTTCACTTAATCTAAAATTAAACAGTTTTAATTGCAGAAAGTTGTCGAACATGAATCTTTATTGTGGTAGCTATGACAAGGGCTGCTGAATTGTTGTATGTGAAACCTGCAATCAATGTCGTTTTCGTTCGCACGTTATTTGTCAAAAATCAAAATAAGGTTATGATATCAATCTACAAAGATTTCACCATAATAGTGCAGCATCTAGCTTTATTTTCGGAGTTTTATCAACCAGCATGACACACGGCTAGTTATATTTTGTTTTACGTTTTAAGTATACTTTAGGCAAGAGTTGTCAAGAGCCGAAGTCCATGAGACATAAAAAAATGAAGGCAAAATTGACGATCGCAATGATCCTGACTTGATAGAATCATTTCAAAAGAAATGATGGGTTAAACCGGTTTTATGGCGCACCAAAATTCCCCTTCCAATGTTTTCCGAATGTTTTGATATGATCTTCACTGAAGAGACATAGGTTGTCGAAATGCGTATATGCAGAAACTAAATTTACACTAACTTCTGTATTTTGTGATTTCTTATTTGCAATGGAAAGGTATTTGGAAACGTAGCATATTTTTATTCCTTTTTTTTATCCGTTGTTACATACAACTCCGGAAGATGACCTAGACACGTTATCATAAAGTCTACATGATAGAATTTTGCAAACACCAGCTTCTATGAAAGTATTATCATTTTGGGGAAATGCTTTCTCAAACAAAAAGTTGTATTCGGGAACAAGTCCAGTACGTACAACTTAACACTATTTCTAGTTAACGGTAAGTAGTTGTGAGACATAATATTTGTTGACAATCTATTGCTGAATACTATACTAATTGTCGATTGCGATCATTCTTAAAATCTCTGAAGGATTAGTAAACCTGTTCATAATAAAGATGACTATACTCCTGCTTTGAAAAAAGCAGGGATATAGTATTCATTTTGCCTGCCTATCCGTTCGACCTTAATATCTGCAACTCTTTTTAAACTGCCAATGAATTTGATGAAATCTTCAGGAAACCTCTATCGCATGATGACACAGTGCACTTCCTATTTTAAGTTTAGATCCGACCATTTTTGTGGTTTCCAATAGCCAAGCATGGACTCACCCGTTATTCTTATAAGGGGTGCTGGTATGCCATCCACACCTCTTACTAAACCAATAAGTAGTATTTGATGAAACCGTGGAATCTTAATCACATGATGTTATAGTGCACATCCTTTCTCAGATCTGAGCAATTTGTGGGGTTTCCAATAGCTATGCATGGTTTAAGCAATGTATTGTCATTAGGAAATACTGGTATGCCGTCTGTAACTCCTCACAAATCAGTTTTTGGAATTTAATGAAACCTTCAGAGAATCTTTATCACACGATGCCATAGTGCGATTTTTTTCAGATTTTGACCTGATAATTTTAGGAGTCTCTCATAGCCAAGCATGCATGTTCTTTTTATTTATACATTGGCTAGAGAGGGAAGGTTTGGGTCCAATAAAACTAGTTTAACCCCGCCGCAGCAGGTTTGCGCCTGTCCTAAGTCAGGAAATTTAAAAGCCTTTGTGTGTCTTGTCTTTTTTTTTCTACGTAGTTATCTTTATGTCAATAGGAGTCTATGATTGTGTTTATTTCGCTGTACTTGATTACTCTTTATTTAGGGACCGACTCCGACCTGCCGTTGGGTTTGGGGTTTCCTCACCGTTCATTGAAGATCTTATGGTGGCTTTGAGTTGTTATTACCCCCCTTTGGGTCGTTGTCTCTTTGACAAATTCCCGTTTCCCTTCTTCTTTTTTACTTTTGTCATTCTATGTTTTGAGATGTTCCTGGTATGCTTTTTGCGACCAATACCAATGAATAGAATTTAATGAAACTTTCAGAGAATCATAATTGCATGATGCCATAGTTCACCTCATGTCTTGGATTTTGAATAAATCAATTTTGGGGTTTCTCATAGCCATACATGGACATTGCCATTTTTGTCATAAGGGGTACCGGTATCCTTTGCAAAAATCCATCTTAACAAGAAAAAAATAAAATTGAATGAAACTTTCTGCAGGGAATCTTAAATCACATATACAATAGTGCACTTTCAATTCTATTCTTCGATTGATCGATTTATTAGATGTCCCAAAGCCAAACATGAACTTTACAATGCATAACATGAACTCGGTAATGGTTTGCTACTCTACAAGCTTACTCCACAAGCGGTGTGAATCAAATGTAGATTCTTAAATATTCAAAAAATCTCCTTGAACAGCTTTCCTCAACCAGTCTTACCAATTGCTATAGCATTCAAACTTTTGACTTTTCTACACTTTATACAACCCTGCCACACAATAAACTGAAAACAGTAATTGCAGATTTAATACATCAATGTTCCTGCACAAAAACTGGAGAACGCAGATACACCTATTTAGTTATAGGGAAAGACAAGACATATTTTGTTAAGAACCACACCGATTCAAATAAGAAGTACACCGAGACTGACGTAATCAAAATGTTAGAATTTTTGATCGACAATATTTTTGTCGAATTTGGAGGTCGTGTTTTTCAACAGACAATAGGGATTCCTATGGGAACAAACTGTGCGCCGTTTTTAGGTGACCTTTTCCTTTACTTGTACGAGGCCAAGTTTTTACAAGGGCTTATTCAAAGAAAACAAAAACATTTAGCCCAGTCCTTTAATTTCAGCTTCCGCTACATAGACGATGTGCTTTTTCTTAATAATCCTAAATTTAAGGATTATTTACATCAGATATATCCAAATGAGCTTGAAATTAAAGAAACAACTGAAACACCTACTTCAGCTTCGTACCTAGATCTTTTATTGTATATTGACGAAGATGGACGTTTGAAATCTAAGCTATATGACAAGCGTGATGATTTTGATTTCCCCATTGTGAACTTTTCCTTTCTTAGCAGCAATATACCAACCTCTCCAGCCTATGGAGTGTACATTTCACAGTTGATTCGTTACTGTCGAGCTTGTAGTTTGTACAGTGATTTTTTGAACGGAGCAAAAACACTGTCCCAAAAACTGCTTAGTCTGGGATTTGTTCAACCTTTGTTAATTTCATCCCTCAAGAAATTCTATGGCCGTCACCATAGCATCATTGAAAGATATGACGTGTCAGTATCCCAAATGAAAGTGGACATTTTCAGCTAGATTCACGTCTTCCCGAATTTGATTACCGACTTTGACATTTTCCCGGATTGAATCACCCACAGTTTGACGGGTGCTGTTAACAGAGCAGGACATGCTAACCCTTCCGGAGCACCTGATGTCAGTCTCAGTTTCACTGGAGTTCACACTGAGGATGCCTTTGTTCTGAATGTTGTGGTTTCTGGTTCGGTGCTTTGTGTCTGTCTGGCGTCATTGTTTTTGTGTCTAACGTCATTGTTTTCTGTGTTCTCGTTTTTGTCCTGTATTTGGACTTCGATTTTTGTGAATTTCACCCCTTTGTTCCTTCGGTATTCTACTGCCGTTGTTGCAATCCACAACACCCCTAAACTAAAGGCTATATTAAATAAAACAACGGCAGTAGAATACCGAAGGAACAAAGGGGTGAAATTCACAAAAATCGAAGTCCAAAGACAGGGCAAAAACGAGAACACAGAAAACAATGACGTTAGACACAAAAACAATGACGCCAGGCAGACACAAAGCACAGAACCAGAAACCACAACATTCAGAACAAAGGCACTCACAGTGTGAACTCCAGTGAAACTGAGAGTGACACCAGGTGCTCCGGAAGGGTAAGCATGTCCTGCTCTGTTAACAGCACCCGTCACACTGTGAGTGATTCAATCCGGGAAAATGTCAAAGTCGGTAGTCAAATCCGGGAAGACGTGAATCTAGCTGAAAATGTCCACTTTCATTTGGGATACTGACATGTCATATCTTTCAATGATGCTATGGTGACGGCCATAGAATTTCTTGAGGGATGAAATTAACAAAGGTTGAACTAATCCCTGACTAAGCAGCTTTTGGGACAGTGTTTTTGTTCTGTTCAAAAATTCACTGTACAAACTACAAGCTCGACAGTAACGAATCAACTGTGAAATGTACACTCCATAGGCTGGAGAGGTAGGTATATTGCTGCTAAGAAAGGGAAAGTTCACAATGGGGAAATTAAAATCATCACGCTTGTCATATAGCTTAGATTTCAAACGTCCATCTTCGTCAATATACAATAAAAGATCTAAGTACGAAGCGGAAGTAGGTGTTTCAGTTGTTTCTTTAATTTCAAGCTCATTTGGATAGATCTGATGTAAATAATCCTTAAATTTAGGATTATTAAGAGAAAGCACATCGTCTATGTAGCGGAAGCTGAAATTAAAGGACTGGGCTAAATGTTTTTGTTTTCTTTGAATAAGCCTTTGTAAAAACTTGTCCTCGTATGAGTAAAGGAAAAGGTCAGCTAAAAGCGGCGCACAGTTTGTTCCCATAGGAATCCCTATTGTCTGTTGGAAAACACGACCTCCAAATTCGACAAAAATATTGTCGATCAAAAATCTCGAAGCGAACCTTTTACACATGATGCAAAGGCGCACCTCCTGATCTAGATTTTGAATATTACTTTTTGGGGTTTCACATACCAAAAAAATGGACGTTGCTTTTCATGAATCCCATGTGGGGTGGGAGAATCATTTAGGTGAGCTATGCATACAATATTTCTGGTTTCAAATTGCTGACAATTACTTCTGCGTATATATTTTTAGTTATTGATGTCATTATTACATTATTTGTAAATAAAATGGTTTTTAAAATCTGACCCCGATGAGGTGATTTAACAGGGTATTTTCATTGGTCTATATTTTTCTTATAAATGGCAGTATTCATATTTCATGTCGTCAAAAATTTATTTATACTGATTATGTGATGTAAATGTCTTAATTTTGTTGCATTACTTTTGCTTGACCAGGGATTTTGCTTTGAAATCCTTTATGGGTGTACGAGCCTCAGATTTTCAGAAGCATTCGATATCCTTGGGTTTTATCCATTCAAATAGTGATAAAATTTTTTGCACATGGATCATATTTTCTTGGACATAGGTCACTTTAAAATGTATCATATAGACAGTGTATAAAATTTAATCAACTTCCAATTATATTTTCATGTATTAAAATGCATATAAACATCTTATGCAAATTAAAGGAAAACTCTAGAAAAAACTGTTTCCCGCCAAAATTTTGACGTCTTATATCTTAGAAATTCCTTCATGGATTTTCAAAATTTTTTGCTCAAGTTGTTCCATTAGCAGTGCTCTTCAAAACAAAGGGTCAGAATTTTAATTCTAATTACAAAATTTCTGACACTCGTACTCCCTTAAAGTGAAATTTTTTCTTCATTTGATAAGAGGAACGAAATTCATATTGATGAAAGGTTATTGTTCTCGATTTTTTGCTTTTATTTCTATCATAGAAATCTTGGAGACAAAATCAATGATAATAGAATGAATTATTTGAGAAAGTTTTGAGATATGCTTTGAAACATTTGAAGTATAAAAAAAAAGTTAATTTTGAAAATTTGACTCTTGACCTAAGACATTTAAACATTTGCACCATATTTTACGTTTACGACCGGTCAAAACCAAAGGGTCATATCAATTCCTTCAATATTAGGTATTATTTAGTCATCTGTCAGGGTGGTTGATTAAATTTGAAATTTTAGACACTAGGTTGCTACTCTATAATACATTGCATGAGATTTCAATAGAGCTTTGTGAGGGTTTTGCTGTAGGTTACTCACTGTAAGTACTGATTTGTCGCAGTATGTTCTTAAATCAGTCTTACCATTTTTCAAAGAAGGCTTGACGAAGCAAGAAGGAATTCTCAATCGAAATTCTTCCAACCATAATATTTCTCCTTCAAGTTTTGTGATCAGGAAATTTTCTTGATGTTAAAAGATCAACCCACCAAATCGTAAAATTATTTTTCTCTGAGTCTGTACCATGGGGCGATTTATGGTCTGATTTCAACATTTAAATTTGCTTGCATAATTTGTTTCGAGATAAACCTTTTTTTTTGCATTTCAAGAATATTTCCTATTATTTAAATTGTAATTTGTTTCACAATCATTTTACCTGTTTAATCTACACTTTAATCCATACAGACATCTATAGTTTCTTGCCACGTTTTAATTTTTAACTTAAGATGTTAGTTCCTTTCAATGACAAAGAACTTTCTTTGTTAAGGCTCTTACTGATTGGGTTATTTTATTTGTTCTAAAGACTGATCATAACCGAGACTCAATCAGTAGATTTCGCACTGATTAAGATTTGATGCCAAAACTATTCATAAAAATTCAGACTGGTCACGTGTTTTTGAGTGCGATTATGTGATACTCAAGGAGAAATGGCCTTTTTTCAATATTATTATTATTATTATTGATATTTTTTCACGACTGGCCATGAATTGCAAACTTATTCTCCCTTGACCAATTAATGAAGTTACAATAACAGATTTGTAATTCGTCTAAAGCTAGCGGTTACCATAGACAAATACAGTTAGTCTAAGTCAACCACGAAGGCAAATACAGCTACCCTAGACAAATTCCAAGGTCAATACAAAAATCATCACTCAAAAACATCTTGTTTTGTTTGTCCGATGTTTGCAAAAAGTGTAAAAGAAATTTATATAGGATCGAAGTGTTAATAAGGCAAAATCATTTATGTACCTAATACTTCACAAGAAGTATTTTATTATCTTCATAAACCAGAATACTCAGAACACCCGAGCAAATAAGATTTCTTTCATGAAATTCCTCAAAAAACGAAAGTATAGCCGCTTGTATAATGAATCAGAAGTATTTTCGGCAATAAGTTTGCAGGATTTCCTGACAGCAAGACTTCTGGTTGAAACATCGAACAGTGTTAACGTCAAAAATGCATCGAAAGCATCACCTTTGATAGCAGTTTGTCAAATTGGATCTGAAAATGAGGAAATACTTGCGTTTGTAAAGTTTTTATTAGAGAAAGATGCACAGATTGGAAAGTAAGACAAATATGGAAAAACAGCAATTGATTATGCAAAACAAAATGGCTGCTACGAGATTGCCGATATAATTCAAATAAAATTGGACACAAATTTGACACTAATACTACAAGAATGTGGAATAATGTCATGATATAAAAACTTCGTTTGAAAAGGTGTTTGTAGAAAAGATCGACGGTGATATTTCAGAACAAACTTTCTCTTGCCTTATTATAATATTGTTTCTTGTTGAACAGACAATTTAAATGTACTTTGTTAAGTCTAAAGGAGTATAGTTCAAATTGATTGGAATCAATCACTAGGACATAATTGTTTTATCTGATGTCAAATGATCCTTTTTGTATACATAGAATTGTAAGAAGAGGATCTCTGTTGAAGTGACATTTACGTAGTACAAATGTACTGTCTACTATATAAAATGACCATGTTTTAAAAATAGGTGTCATAATAATATCAATTTGAAAGATAATTGCATCACTTTATTTTTTATAATGTTACCCGTTTCTTTTCAGAATTCTACAATAAATTTAAAAGCCTGCTCTACAATATTAGAAATAGAAATTGTAGCAATAAAACATTTTCATTGTAAAAGATATATTTTAATTTAGCCAAAAAAATATTGATTATATTTACCAAAATTATTTTGATATAATGTATTGCCTATATTATTTAAATGTAACGTTTAACTTATTGCTTATATATCATTGTATATTTCTAATGAATGAAAAAAGAGCTTTAAAATAGAGTCACCATCGTTCAATTAACACTTAACTTACATACTTACTTACTTACTTAAAATTTTCCCCAATTAAAAAATAGCGTCCACAATATATGTGTTAGTGTCTATCGTTATAATAACGTCCAATGTAATAAAAAGTAATTAAAAGACTTCACTTGCTTACTAACTTACGTACGATTTTTACAGAATATTTAGAGTATAACTAATTGACCGTCGTGAATATCAATAAAAATGTCACGAGTACCGAACAACGCAGAAGGATTTAACGAGTTGCAGAACTTGTTCTGCAACGAGTTAAATCCACTGCGTTGATCGACACGAGTGACATTTTTATTGATATTCATGACGGCCGATTAGTTATGCTTTTTATTGTATAGATTTTCTACTCAAAACCGAGATTTTAGATGCGGATTATTTCTTTCATGTCAATACGCCAGTCGTTTACTTGACGACGACATTGAAGAGACATTGTGACGTCACTTCATTAAGACGTCATCCAGTGACTAGAAATCCTTTATTTTCACCGGTGACAATATGACATTTATTTAACTCAGAAAACTCGATAAATCACCGCTATCTATATAATAATTTTTGTTAGTGCATATATATGGTTTAGTCTAACGTAACTACTGTAATATATCAGATTCCAAAGTATAGTGCACAATGTTTTCATTTTGACAAGCAATTTCTAATCAATTCTACTTCAAGTTAAAAGGAGAAATTCAGAAAATTGAAGAGTTGTAAAGTTGAGAGTTCGATTTTTCTTCCCTTGTTCGACAGGGTTTTATCATACTCCTTGAGCTATAAGCCAGTTTAAATATTACGTTCAGCGACCAACACTCCTTGACACATCCTTCCAAATTTCGATTTGCTTCATCATTTTCTTTTTAAGATAGTTGTCTTTAATTATAGTATAACTAATTGACCGTCGCGAATATCAATAAAAATGTCACGAGTGCTGAACAACGCAGAATGATTAAACGATTTGCGGAACTTTGTTCCTCAACGAGTTTAATCCACTTTCGTTGATCGACACGAGTGACATTTTTATTGATATCCATGATGGTTGATTAGTTATACTTTTTATTATATAGATTTTCTACTCAAAAGCCGAGATTTTAGATGTGGATTATTTTTTCATTCCAATACGCCAGTTGTTTACTTGACGACGACATTGAAGATATATTGTGACGTTGCTTCATTAAGACGTCATCCGGTGACTAGAAATCCTTTATTTTCACCGGTGACAATATAACATTTATTTAACTGAGAAATTTCGATAAATCACCACTGTCTATATAATAATTAGTAGTATATCTGTCTATGATTTTATTCTTATGTTTATTTAATGTAGGGAAACTGGATAGAGGAATGGGAGGTTTGAGTATCCGGTTTCACCACAAAGCTGTTACTCCTGAATTCCTATCGTTGTTTACGCATTTTTTTTATTCATTTGTGTTTATCTTGTGCAATATTTTGTAGATCGTGGCTTCTGATTGTAATTTTCAGCCATTAAAGGTTTTCATGTTTTATTTTCTTTTAATTTGTTAGATATAGCAAAAACGCTATACACACACTCACACAAAATCAAACAAAATTCACCCAATACGAAAAACCCTTAAAAAAACAACGGTTGTTAAGGAGATTAAAATAAAGTAAATAAGCCGAAGAACCGGTAAACGATAATGCTATGCAGAAGCGAGATTGAATTAAATTTGAATTAAACATATTTTATTACAAATAAAGCAAAGGGACCGGGCACAAGTTATAACAACATTATTTAAAGCAAGATATCTTCAGGGTTCCAAATTTCAGACATTATAGTATGGTAAACTACAAAAACAAGTATCTTTTCACCAATATAAAAAAAAACTTGCTCTTTGGTTGTATTTTTATTTATAAAATGCCCGTTCCAAGTCGGGAATATGACGGCTTTCCAAAAATGTTCTGTGTTGGATTGTGTTTCCCTGATTCAGTCGAATGTTATACGGATGTTCCTTACTGGTCTCTCCCTTTGATCGATTCGGACTTTTGTTGTCACTGTTATTTATTTGTCCATCAGCTGTTGTATCCACCTAAAGGAAGCATAAATATAACATAATCTTTGTAATACCAGATAATCAATCTTATTTAATGAATGTGGACTCAAAACTGCTGGACTTGTTAAGAACAGTTTGATTTTGTTAATCAGAGATTCGAAAGACTGTTTTTCGTCGGTAACAAAGATCAAAAACATTTTACTTAGATACTGTTATGACGAAAGATAACTGAAAATGAAGATCTGAAACAGCTGACGAAATTTCTTTACAAAAGTCTTAAAAAAATGAACGCTATCTTGACGGAAAGTTTTGACTGTAATATCTGACAGAATACCAATGATATAGATAAGAGTCTTTCGTTGCATATTCAGAGTTTTTATACATCAGCAAACGAATACCGAATCAAAAACGAGGAAAGGTAGAATTCTTAAATCATAAACCCAAAATTCACGAATTAAGACAGTATGACAAAGACAAAATAAATAAACAAAACTGATCAAGAGCGATGCATAACTAAAGAACTAGCAGTGTGAACCCCTACAAAACTGAGGTATCATCAAGTGTTCCATTTGAAGAGCCTCTCAAGAGCTTGTAGCTCACCTGTTCTTAAGCTAGCATAAACAATAACATCAATGATAGAGGGTCTCATTTTCTAGTGTGATAATAAACCTAGATGTTATATGGCCCACCGTGTCAGAGAAGATGAACTGTGTATACATTTCCCTTAGGGTCCTATGTTCACTGTTGCAATTGCCACCACAGATGTTTTACGGTCGTCACCATGATTTGACATACTGCTAAAATGTTTCTTTTTCACAGATGAGAATAAAAAATCTTTTGGGTAGATCCAAAGTTAAATCACCGGACTGATAATACCGACTGTGACAAACCAAGACTTTTTCACTGGCAGTGCGACGGGTGCCTCCCGTGGAGCAGATCATGCTTACCCTTCCACAGCACCTGATGATATCTCAAGTTTTTGTATGGGTTCGCAATACCAGTGCTTTAGTTTTGTGGTGGTCTTGTTTATTTTTGTTTATTTGGTTTGTCATTGTCATGTTGTACTAATAATTGCCATGATTTTTGAATTTTCTATTTTGGAATCCCCACATTTCTCATTTTTCTTCGGTATTAGTGTACCGATGTAGTCCAAATGCAAAATTAAATATTACCAGTAAGAAAGTAAAGTATTCTGCAGACCTGATTTCATCGTAGCAAACTCCTCCTTTAAAATGTTTACCATAAACTTAATTTACAAAGGTTTTGAAACAAGAGACATTGATAGAAAGTAAAAACTGCGATTTGAACTAGTTTTCTCTGTACCCAAACTCAGTGGTCCCTAGCCTATGCCCAAAGCAAGGACAGTAGAATACCGAGGGAACAAAGCACAAGATTACATAAATCAAAGTCCAGTAAGAACACCAGAAGACGGAAGACCAAAGGAAATATTTACCCACAAAACACTCAAACACTACATATACAAATTAGAAGTGTATATAACAAATTTTCTTTAATCCGCAAAGGCATTTTAATCTTTAACAAAAGATTTTAGTTTTATTTGTTGTAGAAAAATTGTTTTCATAAAATAAATTTAGATTTCGTTGGAGAGAGGAGATGTTTTAATTGGAGCCCATTCACTTATCAATATTGGTCTTTAACTGTTCCTGTAAACAAATAGTGTCGATATGAACATGCTCAGTTAAGATGAAAATCTATAAAGGTGTCGCCACAATACATTTGAGTGAGAATGCAAAAGAGTCCTACAAGGGTGTTGCTGTAGGTCGCAAACTGTAAGTACAAATTTTGATTTCTTTAAATGTCTGGATAAGGGAGATGTATAAGCAAGAATTATAACTGAACTTCATTTTGAATGCTTTGAATCAGTCAAAGAATAAAAGGATAAAACACAAATTGTGATTCTTCACCATGCAGAGATTTCTGGTTTGATTTCCACATTAATATTTGTGTGCATAATTTTTTTCGATAAAAACCTTTTTTTTTGTATTTCAAGAATATTTTTTCCGTATTTAGTGTGTTTTGTTTTACAAGTATTCCAGTTGTTTAATTTTCACGTATAACTAATATTCAATGTAAACAACTATATAGTATTTTGTAGTTTAACAATGAAGGGATATGGAGTAAATGCAAACGAGACAAAATCTCTACAAATACATGGTAAAACACAGCAATGGAATACGCTTTTATTGTTGTTCTTCATCTTATTTTGTAGCTACATTTTAAATTTGCAGTCACTTTTGGGTCTTAGTTCCTGGTAATAAAAACAAATGGTTATTTCTTAGTATGGAAATGATATTCATTTAAATATTTCTCGTAATATTTTGCCATGACTTTTACCATTTTTAGCTGAAACTATTTTTTGGGATCAAAGATGGAGTTGAGTATTTAAATGTACTGAAGAGACAATATTTCTGGAAACTACTATATGCAGAAACACAAATTACAGTAATTTCGGTTTTTGTTTGCTTGTTTGTTTGTTTGTTTTTTGTTTTTTGTTTTGTTTTTTGGTTTTTGTTTTGTTTCTTTTTGTTGGTTTTTTTTGTTTTGTTTTGTTTTTTTTTTTGTTGTTGTTGTTTTTTTTGTATTATTTTAATTTTTCATTTATATTATATATCTCTCTGAAGACTGATTGAGACAAGTCCTGACTTTCAGAAAAGTTCTTTAGTAAGACTCTCAATCAGTAAATTTCGTACTGATTCAGGTTCGATACTAGTAATATTCATAACAATTCAGACTGGCTAAGAGCTTTTCAGAACCATTCAGTACAAATAATGTCGTTTCAGATTTTCTTTGTCTTGCAGTGAATGAACGATTTATGAGATAATCCTTCCGAAATGCTTGTTTTTTCTTTTAATATTTATTTTAATCCTTTTTTTCATTACTGTCCATTACTTGTATAAGCTATGGTCCCTAGACCAATCAATGAAGTATCATAACATCATCTGCTTTGTAGTTGGGCAAAAAGGACTAATGCAGTTAGTCGAAAGCAACACGAAGGCAAATACAGCGGTAGGGTTAAACTGGTTTATGGGTACCCAAACCTCCACTTTATCTGTCCTGTTTCCCTATAGTATAGTAAACATACGAATAAAACCCAATACAGGTAGACTACTAACTCCCTGACCGCAATGTTGAAAGGAGACAATATTACAATACGTAATTTTGAAAGATAGGTCAAGGGGTACTCACTGCTAATCTGCCGGCTAGCTAAAGGAGCCTAGTTTCCTGGTAAAACACTGTCGCACTACGGAAGAAAAATCAAACTCAAATCTTCCCGCGGGATTTCGTCAAGAATCTTCTTATATTTCAGTAGACATCGACAGTATCAGTGAGAGGCCAGTATGTATGTAAAATTTTCAGGTCACTAGATCTCAAAGCTAATTTAACGGATGCAAGCAGAGTATCTTGTCAATATCCCCTATTACGCAAAGAATGTAAGTTACGTCCGAGCTTTCCTGGATTTTTTTTATCAGTTTCTGGCATTTTGTAACAACATTATCGTAAAAACGAGGATTAGAAATGCCTTTACTAATAAGGTGTCTGCGAGTAAAGCCATGTTTAGATATTAAATAGTCATATCTGTTATAAAACTTCTTCAACTTGAGAAATCTATAACCCTGTTGTAAAAGCTTTGCTGTGATAGTAAGGTTACTTTCATTAAAATCGTCAAGAGTAGAACAAACACGTGCGAACTGTACCAGTTGAGAAATGTACACCCCATATGATGGAGCTTGAGGAACGTCGCCGTCAAGAAAAGGGAAATTAGTTATAGTAAAATCAAAATCATCCCTCTTATATATTTTAGCTTAAATTTTACCAGCGTCAATAATGATAGTTAGATGGAATCATTGTTAGCTTTATTTAATTTAAGTTCTAGTGGGTAAATAATGTCTACATAATCCAAAAACTGGGTATTGTCAACAGTAAGGATATCGTCAATATACCTGCTGTTATCATTGCAAATATAAATTAGATTTCTCTTATGATGTGGCAGCAATATCTATTTCTTACACGGTAAGATAATTTTTCGTATCACTTAGAGATAACTTTTATGCTATCATTTCATTGGCCTTTCATAGGATTAGATAACTTTTCAATCGTATTTCCATTGGTTGTTCTAGAGGTCACACATCAGGTCAAACCTATGTCATGGCAATTCCGTGTTCTTTGCATTATGTGGTCTGCATTATTTTTTATTCCATTGGCAAGAGGAAGATGAGCTTCGTGTGTACACGCCTATTAATTCATTCTCCCAAAACAGTTGAATATATTTTGGACACTTGAAATATATCATTTTATTGCTGAAAATAAGTTTAATTTCCTTCCTGTGTTCTGTTTTGATGTTATGATGTAATGTGTATTGGGATCCTTGACGCATGGAAATTGACATCAGAATCAGTTACCACAGAGACAGAGAAATGTACACCTACATTACAAATCATTTGAAACATTTTCACTAAACTGACAAGCAGAAATTAATTTTATTACTGTATAGATGTTTAAAACTGTAATTACAATTCAACCGACCTTTCATTAGGTTTGTCATCAGCGAAGAACATTGCGATTGATTGTTGTGTACATGTGCGTATATTGCAACATAGTTCCTACATCTACAACACTTATTGTTGTTTATAGTTTCTACTATATATACGGCGAAAATTTATTGTTAGACTTAACATTCATTATAAGGATAAGTTTAGAACACATTATCAATTTTCAATGTATTCACAAACACAACTAAATTCTCCCAACTTAACATAACTGGGAGAACACGGCAGAATGGTTTATCATAAGAGAAATAGGTTTCACAACTCGTGATGCTTGTATATCGCTTGTTATCAAATCTCGCTATTTAATTACAAATAATAATTAACTCGCTGAAGCTCGTTAATTATTATTGTGTAATTAAATAGCTCGAATTGATAACAAGCGATATACAAGCCTCACTCATAATGAAATCTATAATTATCACTGTTTTGTATGGTTCCGTTTTTGAAGTTTTTTCATGAAGTCTCGTTCGTAACAGAACAGGAAAAGATCTACAATGATAAGTGCACAATTTATACCCATGGGAATACCTATGACCTGTTGATAAATAGTGTTGCCAAAATGAACAAAAACGTTATGAAGCAAAAAAGATTGAGTCGTTTAATCATATCATCACATGTCCAGGAACAATAATTATTGTATATAATATTAGAGAAGAATCATTGCTTTTTGTTAGAACAAATGAACTGCAGACCAGAAAATTTATAAGACCATTAAATAAGTTGTCCCAATTTTAATTTAACCAACTTATGTGGAAGGGTAGTATAAACCGTGGAAAAATCATAACTGTCGACGGATGAGACTGGTCTTTGAATAAATTGTAGTTTATCCAAAACTTCAATTAAATTTTTTACACTCCAAAAGTAATTTACACCAGAGTTTTGATGAGTTTTTTCACAGTATCTTTATAACCAACTGCTTTATACAAGAAAGTGAACTAGTTAAATGGATGGATAAATAAGTATTAGAACACTTACTAGATGCCGAAATAAAACGATGTTTGAAGGATTTTTGAGAAGCTTAGAAATCCAGTACATGGTAGGCAAGGTGTTATCTTTAGGAGGAACTTTAAGCATTTTTGTATCCTTATAATGTTTTTGGGTTTAAGTTTTTTCGTGCCAGTTAGTATGTCTGAAAGTTGTTGACTTGTCCAGTTCGTATTGTTGGACATCGATATAATATTTCATTCAAACGATAGCAAGGTTGTTGGAAGCCTTGTCAACAGGTACAACCACAAATTTTTGACCAAGATCCATCAATTTTGACTTAATTCTTTTATCAGACAGCTAAGGAGGTGACTCAATATAATTATCTTTATAAGAATCTATTCTGTTGGTGACCTTTGTTATAATTTTATCTTTAAACAAATTTAGAGCATGTTTGTCTGCACTTTCTCGTTTGCACCATTTTTTTTTACAGTAATTGGTAACTGCGTCTTTGATTATATCAAAACAGGCTTGCAAGTTTATTTTAGAAGGTTGGCGATATTTAGACCCTTCTCGAAAGTATTGTCGCACTTCTTTATCTTCAATAATGTTAAGATTCCCCGTCAATATATGTCCGCAAGGGTCATAGCGATTAGCGATGTGGAACATTCTCAGATGCTAGGGTAGTTTTTCTCGAAATCAGCATCACAGGTAATAGATGAGTAATTGAAAAAAAAGTTTCTAGTAGGTTTTTATAAGAAAAGGAAATGACAGGCATGTCCTGGTTGTCAAAATAGACGGGTACAAGTTTTTTAATATCCGGGTCTCCAAAAATGCCTGCAATATCAATAAGGTCACTTCCTTTATTTATATTTTTAATTTTATAAATTTTTATATTTTATTCTAATAAAGATAATTTTCGAAAATTGTTTTGCGTGTTCATCTGGCTTGTCTATTCTGGGATAAAGTCTATGAAAGCAGAAGGCATCAATAATTTTCGAACATTCATAAAGCGGACTATTTACAAACATAGTATCACACTCCAAAGAGATTTTATAAAGTTTTGTTACGGGTATTGAAGGTGTAACACAACTTATTCGGAACCCAGTCAGGCACATATGTGAATATAGTCATTATTTGAGACGACATAGTTCCAAAGAAGTGTTGATAGCGTCGTAGATTAAAAATGTTGGCGAGTTATTATGAATTAAATTGAAAAGGCATTCAATAGTGAATCTTTTAAGCCTAAATTTATACGATTTCGATGAAAATTAAAGATTTTATCAAAGTTGAAAGCGGAGGTATTTTTCCCTTGAAAACACACTCAGGAAGTACCTATCCCTGTGTTGTGACCTTCCGGGAACCAGTTTTTTCTTATATTACAGTTAAGGTCGGTTGATTTTTTAATGAGAGTTTACCGAAAGATGTGTCTTTCAGGAGAGACATGAGTCATTTTATTTGTACTTCAGATGAAAATCTACGAGCACAGAAACATGTGCAATTTAACATGGGAGCCAATGGGAGACGGAATTAGTTGTGTTACACCTTGAACAAAAATTAGTGAACAAGCCCATTGTTTTTGAAAACAGTATATAGATCTTTAATATTTATGAGGTTTTTACGTTTGCTTTCAATATTATAGTTCACTCTTCGGCCATGTGACCTGCGATGGCGTAATTTCGTAGCAGTATTTAATACCCATGATGTCAATAGAAGCGCTCTGAGAAATGTTTCCCTGACCCATTATGTTGTCATTTAACCTTAGTGGATAAGCTGCCTGTAGTTTTTCTTTTATCCAAGACAGTTCAAAGTCTCTCTTTGATTGATCAGGGGATTTTTCCACAATTTCTAAAGGTTGTATTTTGATATATTTTTTTTTTATCATGAATATATATAGATTGCACAGTGTTAAATATGATCTTAACTTTTTTGGAAATCGAATACGATACAAATACTTTTAGATACGTCGGTGTAATGGACGACCAGTTTCGCCGGTGTACTGAACTCCACAGCCTGACCTACTTCAGGAAATCAAATATACCAGCCTGGGCGTTTATTATGAGATGTCAATAGGGAATTGGATGGTAATTTTCCTGCCATTGACATTAGAGTTAACAGTAGGCGAGGACATTTAGCTGGCGTCGCACTTTTGAATTTTTGAAATTTGTGTATTTATTTTGACATTGTGAGATATACGTTTCATATTCTATTTTAAAAAGTATCATCGGTCGCTATAAAAATACATGTAATTAATTCATCTAATTTTCAAAACAGTCAGTTTGAACTACTTTTTACCCTGTTTCTTACTTATCTATATTAGCTGTAGGAAAATTGAATCAAAATTTCACATGCCAATGACATGGCATATAATGCTGGGTTTCTTAATATGAGATGTTTCAATATTTTTTTTTTTGATAGAAACCACAAAAAAATATAGAGTGCGGGGGTTCCTTTGCAAAGAATTGCACAAAGGCTCGGCTTACTGAGCTACAAGTTATCATTAAACAATTCCAGTCAGCGAACTGCAGACAGAATGTTACGATCCAATTTGCATCTGGCAGACAGAGATCATTTGTCAGTGTACATGTAACTTATTGAGATTAAAGTTTTTAAGAAATTTATGTTGTCGTGCTTAACTAATTTGAACAAAATCGTTACTAAAGAAATTCATGATACATAAACATAATCAAACTATTCAAAAAGAAACCATTTGGCTATTTCACTTTTAATTTTGTAAAACCTTATTTCGACATCCAATTACCGCCATACAAAAACAATAAGGGGACAGTTTTACCCTCGAGTTTTACCACCCTTTTTCGAAGTTCAATATTTCAAAATCCAAAAGGAGTGTCATGATAGCTTTGATGAATTTAGAAAGAAGAAAAAAACAGCATTCTTTGTTTCGTTTCGTGTCGCTGTACGTATTGTGATTTTGCACTATAATATAAGGGACCGACCATTTAACTTGAAAGTGTGGGGGGGGGGAGGGGGGGGCTATGGTTTTTTTCTAAAAAAAATAATCTGGAGCCGATTTTATGTGAAAAAAATATTTTGGCTGCCTAAAGGATGAAAAAAAAAAATTGTTGATACACGTGAAAAAAAATAAATAAATTATTTGCGAAAAAAAATTTCTGTCCAGAAAAAAAACGATAACCCCCCCCCCCCTCAGGTTAAATGGTCGGTCCCTAATAAGATTATTTATTTGCTTACCACTAAACATGGTATGCGTGTAATTTGTTGTTGTTTTGGCATTTGAATTAAAATAGGACACAATGTAACTTTGCTAATAGTTGCCCGTCAAGATTGCAAATGTCTTCATAATAATGTAATTTATAACGTAGTCAAAGATAACCAACCTAACTATTTATTCGCAGATTTTTTTTTAATTAGACCAGAGACATTTAAATACGTATATGTCTCTGATTAGACGAAAATTGAAAAAGTTACAAAATTTCAAAGAGTGTTAAATGTTACGGGGCCAACGCCATTTTTTCGCCGAAACCAATAAAAAAAAGCATATAATTAAAAATAACGCATTTTTTGTTTTGATTAAAGTCATAAATTTGTAAGGAAGTAATTCCTTCGCAACATACACACAATTTTTCTATTTTCTTCCATCATTCTAGTATGGTTTTATTGCAAACAAGGCGAGATGTTCTTGGAGGTACGAACATCGCGCGTAACGTCTATCTTTCGATAAATAGGTGTATTCTGTCAATTGTTTAAAAAACGTATGTATGTCAGCTGAACAATTTCAAATACAAAGATATATATATAAATTATATACTTCCATATTATATAATTTATAAATTTTTGTGACGAGAATGTGCCGATATACACGGTGTAGCGTGAGATCTGCCAGTCCCGTGAAAACTGCCAGTTCCGTTTCCGGTTCGTTGTCTGGCTTGTGGATTTCACGCAGGGGGTCGTGAGATTTACCAGCCGTGAGAAATGCCAGTTCCTTTTCCGTTTTTAAACTTGAAAATCGAAACTACAATTATAGTACTCAATGCCAATGCATTTTAAAGGTGAACCACTTTCTGTACGATTGATTAGTAATTTAAATAATAAAAACAAGATATAGAAACACTCCATACATGATTACTGCAGTTTTCCCGATGCACAACAAGGCAAGGAAGATGAAACATATGATGGTAGAGGGGAGAGAAAACGATGTAATTTTAAACATGAAAGGAAAAGTAGCTGTTAGTTGCATCAGAGACATAAAATTGAATGTAAATTTTATAAATGACTCTGGTGGCATCAAGCGCTAATTAATTTCCGAAAAGAAAAAAAAAAAGAAAAAAAAACGAATCTTTTGATTTTAAATGCATGTTAGTGTGGGGCTGGGGGAAATGGGGGGGGTAAAGGTCTATGATTTGATTAAATTATTCTTTTCCATATCGAGAAATCTTAAGGAGGATAGAATGATAACGAGGCAGGTACTATTTTTTTCAATAATATTCTTTACAATATTTTTTTTTTCAATAATATTCTTTACAAGTAAAGCTTTTTCACTTTTTTCTAGTGTTAAAAGATTTTCCCTAAGAAATCAACACACTCTTCTCTACCCTCAAAACACTGGTAATGATCATACCATAATTTTTTTCTCTGAAATTGTACACCCCCTCCAGAAAGGATAACAACTGCACTTTAAATATCCACTGCACATCAAACCCCCCCAACCCTAACAAAAATTGAAAATGTTGGACATCATAGTTATATCATTTTTTTTATCTGTGTCTTTTTATAACAATTGCTTTTTTATGGCATATATAGTTGAATTCTTTTTACAAAATTATTGTCCACTTGAGTAGACTAGCTGGGGTATGCTGCCATTTTCCATGGTAGAGTGAATAAATACTTTATGAGCATCCTGGTGTTGTCTATGTAACGAAAAAGTCTTTTTAAATTTTTGTTGGGGCAACGGATGACGGTGTTTATTAAAACACTTTGTTAATAGATTTAAAGTTTACATGCATGAAAAAAGAGCTACGCCGCACGCTGCATATTGTCGACCACTGATAGCACCCAATTTAAGAAAAAAACAAAAAACAAAAAATAGGCAAGCCAAGATAAATAAAACCATTCGCTCCATTTGTTTTTGTGCCAAGGGACAATGTGTTACAATTTCACAAAGTCGATTGATTGACTCAAGTTTTTTGCGGTCATTGAAAAAAGGATGGGTGTTCCTGGGAACACATCATGCCTTGCTTGAACTATCATGTAAAGCGAATAAATCAATCGCATAAATAAAAGCGAAGGTCCATAACCTCATCACTAGTCAAGATATCCTGAATATTTGGTTCAAACTCAATAATATATTTGAAGGAGTTGTCGATAAAAAATTCTACAGAAACAAATGAGCATTTTGGCTCAATAAGACTCTTAATTAAATTATACTTAATTTAAGTATCTGGGTCAAACTAGACTGCATTGATCTAGATATTCTTATAAGAAGAGTTACAGATTCAGACACTGACAGATATCAATTTATCAAGAATATTTTGTTCAAATCTTACTCACAGTTTCGAAGGAGTTATGTATTGAAAATGTATAGAGCTACAGATACAAATGAGCATTCCGATTGGGCATGCCTCTAAAATGAGTAAAAATCAAAATTTGAAGTGTACCGCGTAAGGTGCACAACAACTAGATCACATATCTGACTTCCAGCTTGAAGGAGTTGCTGAAATCCAAAACAAAGACAACAACACATGACAATCACAGTGATCCCTATATACCTGTATCCACTCTGATTACTACACAAAGAAGCATGGGTGTAACGTAATACTAACATTTAGTGTTCAAGTCTGCTTACCTGGCTATAAGGACCATATGAAACTTACTTTAAGGGATGCATATGAAACTTGCTTTAAGGGATGAGTGATTGCTCTTTGTTGAGCACTTCATGATGACTTCAAGATGAACAACAATAGAAGAGTTTTCCGTTGCTTAATTAATTTTTCTGTAGATGTACACGTATTGTTAAGAGATTTTGTCCATGTACATTTACTCCATATCATTTCACTTGATTTTTCAAGATGCAACAGATTCATGATTTCAATTGAGGTCAAATAATAAACTAAGACTGCCCATGGCAGATGTATCTTGAATTTCTTTTAGGTACCTCTAATGCAATTTGGTACAGAGAACATAAAAAATGTTTTTTATACCAAAAATAAGTTCATTAATGGTAGATGTTTCTGAGGAGATATTTAAGTTATATCTTATTATTATTGATATTGACCAACATTATTTGTCCTGGTGTCAATATTGACTTTCTTATAGTTACAACAATAACAAGCTTTTAAATTCTCATTTTGGTAATAATTATGCCAAATTTGGTGTCAATACTCCAGAGATTCCTGATGACGACTATGATAACAGATGCTAAGTGATGGCTGTAGCTCACATGATCATTTGGACATGGAAAGCTAATATTCCAGGCTAATTTTACAGGCGTATAAATATTATGAAATTTCTTAATTCAAGCACAAGATAACTTATACCTTTTAATATTGCACACATTATTTCATAAAATTACAATAATACTTTAATCACCGCGTTAAAACCGTGTTAAAACCACGTTAAAACTAGTTTTTCAATAAAAACACAGAATTCATAAACACTCCATAATAAATACATATACAGTCTATAGACATTTACTCATTTACCTAAGAAGACTAATACATAAATGAGATCTCTATCAAATTTTATAGATGTAAAGTTCAAAACAAGTCAGTATGCTTCCATTGACCATTTTAAGTTCAAAATGCTGCATTATCAGTTCATTCGCACAAATATCTACTTTATCTTAGCATTGACAAACATAAAATACACTTGTCGGGTGATGATGAGCTGCACTTAATATGAAGCTAGTGGCCATAAACACAGCATTGGAACACCTTGCCTTTCTTCTTCGTGCAATCTGGCATCGCACATATGGTCCGATTTCTTATTCCAGTTTATAAAAGTCTTTCTTTAACATACTACTGAAACATGGATAAGTGGAAATGTCTCATGATGGATACTGGTACCCACATCAACACATTCAGCATTCTGAAATAATAATTTAAATGTCTGTAACAACCTACATTTCAGTTGCATGTTTTAATTTACAGAATGGCAAACTTAACTCACTGGCATACTACTGAAAACTTATGTAAATAGGAATCTGAAGAAAAAATCCAATTGAAATCAGATAAAGTTGAATTTTACCTAATTTGCTGATTAACCATTTTGGCTCTTTATTGCTCAGATAGGAGACATGTTATTCAAATTTGATGCTTGTTCTTTGTATCTATTTTTTAAAAGTTCAAGCTCAAAGTTTTAAATATTTAACCCTTTCGACAGAAGAACTATGATGACGATAGATACTATATTTCCCCATGACCAATGTATATTTGATCATTTTTGAGTATTTCACACCCATGAGAATTGGCAGCTTTGTTCTACTTTGGATTATTATACCAATACCCTATCATATATAAATCAAGAAATGTATATTTGATCATTTTTGAGTGTTTCACAGCCGTAAAATTAGCAGCCTGGTCCTATCATATAAAAATCAAGAAATGTATATTTGATAATCACAGCCATGAGAATTGGCAGCCTGGCCCCATTTTAGATTATTATACCAGTATCCTATCATATATAAATCAAGAAATGTATATTTGATCATTTTTGAGTGATTCACAGTCATGAAAATTGACAATCTGGCCCTATTTTGGATTATTATACCAATACCCTATCATATGTAAATCAAGAAATGTATATTTGATCCTTTTTGAATGTTTCGCAGCTGAGAGAATTGGTAGCCTGGCCCCATTTTGGATTATTTTACCAGTAACATATAAATCAAGAAATGTATATTTGATAATTTTTGAGTATTTCACAGCCGTGAGAATTGGCAGCCTGGCCCAATTTTTGATTATCATACCAATACCCTATCATATATAAATCAAGAAATGTATATTTGATATTTTTGAGTATTTCACATCCGTGAGAATTGGCAGCCTGGCCCTATTTTGGATTATTAAACCAGTAACTTATCATATATAAATCAAGAAATGTATATTTTATCATTTTTGAGAATATCACAGCCGTGAAAATTGGCAGCCTGGACCCATTTTGGATTATTACACCAATAGCCTATCACATATAAATCAAGAAATGTATATTTGATCATTTTTGAGAATATCACAGCCGTGAGAATTGGCAGCCTGGCCCAATTTTTGATTATCATACCAATACCCTATCATATATAAATCAAGAAATGTATATTTGATC